>UELU01100997.1:0-13325 GCA_900490025.1 Megastigmus dorsalis | reverse complement strand
CTCTCCGGCCGGCGACAAGTCGCGCGCTCTCTCTCTCTCTGACTCGTGCGCTCTCTCTCACTCTGCCGGCTCTTCGCTGTTCCTCGGCGCCGCTCCTCGTTGTGGAGCAGTGTAGTGGCTCCGGGCGATCGCGCTCTCTCCCCCTTCTCCGTGTCGCGCGTGCCAGTGCCCTAGTGAAGTGCCAGCGGTGTCGCCTCTCCTCGCGCTGCGCCTGTTGCCGGTGGTGTTTTTCCTCGTCCTGGCCGGTCAGCTCCTTGCCCTGGTTCTCCCGGCCTCCGTGCATGGAACAGAACAAATCCCATCCCGTTAATCCCGGTCCTACAGTGGTTTTTCTGGCTCGTGCGTGGCGTCGGAGGCATTCCTGTGGGTGAGGTTGTGTTTCCTATCTGTTCTCTCTCTCCCTCTCTCTCTACATAACCTCTATTGTGCCGGATTCTCCGTCACAAGCTTTCAAAAACTTGTTAACCACTGAGATTATCTTGTTCACGAACAATAAATATCAATCGACAAAAAGTGCGAACCAACAGCAGATATTAGCTACAAAGAGTAGATGCGCAGATGTCTATGGCGTGTTGTAACACACAAAAGTGTTATAAACTAAAATAAACTAAATAAATAATTAACTAAACTAAAATAAATAAACTAAATAAAGTTAATCACAAATAATACATATTATAATTGCATAAATAACTAAAGACTAATAGATTACTATAATTTAAATAATAAAATGAAAGTATTATTCGATTAAAAGCGAAACAATATATTAGAAGTAAATCGAAACGTAAGATTAAGATACAATAAGTGCGAGAGAGAAAGAATGCGAGCGCCAGATGTTGACGCTAATCAAACGGGCACCTGAACGAGAAAGCCACACCTACGAGGAGAGAAGGAAATCGCCAGATGTCCGCGCCTAAGAAGACTATATAAGCGCGCTCAAATTCAGACGAAATATCACTCTTGTACCAACTCCTCAGCCTTGAATAAACCTCTCATTAACAGTAATCCTTTTCTTTAATACTTGTATTTCTCCTTTACCCAAAAGCTCTGTCAATTGGCTGTTCGCTTAGTGCAAGCAACAGCGAACTCGTACAGAGTATTAGCTTTAAGAGCGTTTTTACTTCGCGGCTGGCCTGGAGAACATTGCGTTCTCCGGCGAACCCGCTGTGCTTTAAGTAGCACTGAACTTTAATAAGTCGAGTAAGCATTCCGTGTCTCGATAAACTTAGCGTACAGAAGTATAGGTATGTAATAACTCCTTCACGTTGCGCGGTCGTGAAGGGACTTATTTATTATAAGTTAATTGTTTTTATCTGTTTACAGTCTCTCTCTGCAAGTCGAGAAAGCATTGCGCTTTCTCGACGAACCAGATACCCGTAACTGTAGATTTTCAATTTTCTAAACAACATTTGACTAGTCTTATACGACGCCTAAAATACATGCTTGAAAAATTTTAAAACTTTTTGAACATAATTGTATATACCTACAATTTGAAACATGAAAACATCTAGCAAAAGCCATTCAGCCAACGAATGTTAAGACTTGCAGAAAAAATGTGAGGCACGTAGATAAATATATAATGCTTTTTTATAGGAAATAATTCTGTCAAAAGAGCAGGATTCGCGTATTGTATACATAATATAATTATATTATATTAATTATATTATATTATAAAATTATATTACTTAATTTATAAACATAAAAAAAGCCTGAAAAGAAGGGTATACGTTCTTTAAACCATTGAAACGTCGCAAATATGTTTTTTAAAATAAATTAATTGCCAAATCTGCATTCCTTGATGATCGGTAAAACCGTATACCTCTAAGGAAATATATTAGAAGGATGAATTCAACATACTAATAAATAGAGAAACATTTACTTGCCTCAAGTGTTTGTAGTACAGTTTATTTATTTAGTTTATTTAGTATGAATGTGTTACATTCAGACCAGATACTGTATTGCGTATTGTGGTGGTGCATATAGTGTAGTTATTTATTGTAATGCTTTTTTACATGAAAAATATTTTTTCAAAACTTCGAAGTAATTTTAAATAATGCACATCAATTTTGTAAGTATTTTAAAATGTTTTGATAATAATCTTATATCTTATCTTATATTTATACTAATATAATAAAGAGACAGCGTTTGTTTGTAAGGTTATAAAAATCTTAAAAACTACTTAATCGATTACAACGAAATTTTGATATGATACATTTTCGGCAGGTGAAGTAATATAGGCTAGGTTTTGTATTAAAATATATCATAAATTATGAAAAAAATTAATCAGGGACTACTTTACATAGGCGTAGAGGAGTAATATAGGGGAACCAAGGCGTGCGACGGTCGGCCGGCGGTGTACTCGTGCAATTGACGTCGCCGAGCGGGGAAGCAGAGTCGCACGTCTGCCACCAGGCGGCGATGAACAGCTTTTGGTGAACACATACCTACACATTGGTCGTCGAGGATATATAAGTAGGAGCATGAAACCCGGTGTCGAGCAAATCGTTTTCAAGTAAAAATTTTTTTACGCTTTATTTTGAATATTCCTTGGCGAATATTCTTAATGACTGTTTCGTTTTGAAAATATTATTTTATTTGTGGACATTTTTTAAAAATGTCTAAAACAAATTTGTCGAATTTTATTCGTTCACAATCTTTTGAGTGGTTGTGTAATAAAGCAATGATAACACCTAGGAACACGTCAGCATTTGAAATAAATAATATTATTTTAGAAAAGTTAGAAGAAGAATTTAAAGAATATAGATCTATTATCACAGTTTAAAACTTTGACGACGCAGTGCAATTATCCACCAGAATTTTGACGACCAGAATTTTGAAATTCTCTTGATTTAGTAGGTTTCCATCCGCACCGACTTTGCTTCAAAATAGGAGCTCCTATTCACGGTATGCTTGAAGGCTGAAAAAGTTTGACTAAAATGGATCTAAAATCTGCTAACGCAATAAGTTCCTGTATTGTTTGGACATTAAAAATCAGTTGAATTTAAAATCCTAGCTGTCCCCTTTCGCGAGTTATGCGCATTCTTAGGATTTCGCAAATCAACTATTGTGTTCTATGTAACTTGCGCGGACGAATTTTTTCATGTGCGACGCTTTTTCAAATTTACCACTTTTTCAATGTATTCAAAAATAAATTTGTTGTTTATTTTAGCATTGAAAAATCTTAATTACCACTTTTAGCCAAACCCAGGACCAACGACGAGGACGTAGTGGATGAATGATCCCATTTTCGTTTTTTTGGTATTTTATATTTTTTATATTTTATAAGTAATTTCGAATTATAAGTGTAGCGAAGAAAATTCTATCACTGCTTTTAATAGTTGTGATGCATATGATACGTGATGTATTCTTGATACCTTGTAACGTGCCCAGAATTTCAAAAAATCACGATGTATGGATTCTTCGCCTTGCTTTGACCAATACCCTAATCCATTATTGCCTTCTATGTACTTTAAACTTTCTTTGACGTGATCAAGAATTACGTGGATCTTTAAAGTTTCCGAAAGATAGTCAATACTTTTCAATGCCTTATCTAACTCATTTATGTAAGAGTCAGGGGAGTGCCTAACTTTTTCAGAAGTAAAGCAACAATTAAGTAATTTATTCATAGCTTTATAAGCATTGACAAACGGTATAATTTTATAAACACCTACAGTTTTATATATTTCTCGATCTTCTAGTTTGTCAGCTTTTTTTAAAAGTATCCTACACGCATTTCCCTTAAACGCGTCTCCATGGCAGTTTTTTGAAATTAGATTTAGCTTTCTGGGCCACAATAAAGCTTTCTCTCTACCTACAAGTGTAACGATTCCTCGCCAGAACAAATGGTTCACGAATCCCTGTATTTCCCTAAATTTTTTTTAGGGTTCTTGCATTCATGATTTATACCTTTTCCAACTTTTTGGAAACATTTACTGCAAACCTTAAGGGGGTGCCGTATATTGATAAAAATTCCTACATTACCGGTACTCTGACTTTTCGTTTATATATAAAGACCGATTGAATCTATATCATAGATGATTAAAATATGATACACGTCTATGCAAAATTTCTATAGCACAGGCAATTACTTAAAAATCTAAGAATGCGCGTAACTCGCGAAAGGGAACAGCTAGGATTTAAATTCAACTGATTCTTAATGTCCAAACAATATAGGAATTTATTGCGTTAGCAGATTTTAGATCCATTTTAGTCAAACTTATTCAGCCTTCAAGCACACCGTGTATTATTCTATTGAGAAATTTTACTCCCTAATTTATGCAATGGTACCAGATTACAAATCAAAATTATGCGAAATAATATTATAGAAACTACTATTCTCAATTCAAAGGGTGAAATAGCACTAATTCCTCGCAGCCCTATGATCCCTACTGACTTACCCTTTAAGGGGACATCGGATGATACTGTATTACCGACAGGTACCGACGCTAACAAGTAACCAAAGTTTACTCTGTAACGAAGTAATAGATTCACTTGAAACTTTGTATAAATATTAATAATGCATAGATAAAGGCCAGATAATAAATATTATTGTGAAAAACTAAGAAATCTGTCATTTTTCTATTCTAAAAGAAAGTGTACTGCGAATTAGTTCAAAATACGGCACATTCTACAAACAAAAACAGTTCTCCGGTCTTGCTATTATTATAAATAATATTTAGAAATTTTTTTCCTCTGCAAAAGGTCATCTAAAATCTTTTAAACTTTGATACGGTACTTCAGGTGATGAGGGTATGGTTTTGAATCTAATCGCGATAATTCCAGAAGAGGGCGCAACGTAAACTTTCTACTACTGTTATTTCAATTGTAGTGACAACAGCGCAGTTTCGCTCGTTCAGTTCATTCGGATTGTTCTGAATAGAATTGCGAATATGATTCTGTTCGACTCAACGAAGTTGCACGTATCTAACCTGCACAACCTCGCTATAGCACCGCAATAGCGTCGTCTGTAAAAAACAGTTTGCGATTGCAAAAATGTGCCAAATGTATATACGTCAAATATGTGGGCATAATTTTGCTTTTCTGAAGCCGTATTGATTTTGTGTAATTATATTTTGTTGTTGTACTTAGTGAGTTAGTCCGGTGTTGATTATTCTTTCTGTTACTTTTAGTATACAATAAGCTAATGAGATGGGCAACTGAAAATTCTGGGAGACCTGTGTTTTTTCATATTTTATGTTTATTAGTACAGTTATAAGCTTTATGAAGAACGTAAAAAGCCTCCAAATATACAAAAATCTATGGGTGACATGTTAAAAGATATTGACAAGATCGCCAATTGAAAGGTATTTACTGACTGTTATTATAATTAATTCTTATAAACATTTTATTAAAATTATTGATTATTACATCATTAATCATTCTAATTTACAAAAAAAAAACATAAAGTAATAAAATTTATCAAAGAAGCAGCATTTATTCATTCTTATCATATTTTTTTTTTTTTATTTTTTTAATCGTCAGTAATATTTACATTATTATAAATGTTTAGATCACGTAATGGTCAACCAATACGAATCAAGAGAGAAAACAATCCATGCAATAATCTACAAAAAATTTTAAGACGTTATTTGGCCATGTAGTCTCCTAAGAGTAAAAATTCATTTGTAAATTTAACACTAGTTGATAGCTTTTAAGATTATGCTAAAATGCCTCAAGTGGTAGATAGAGTAAATGTGCGAGTGACACCGATGGAGGAAACACTTAACTTGTGAAAATTGGAATGTTTTTCTTTTGTCAATTAATTTCAAGATACTAAATTGGCAATTCATTTCAACAGCCATAAAAAACTATTATGATTCGATTGATCCATACAAATGTATGGAAAATTTGATGCAAACTAAAGTGTACAGGTGTGTGAAAGTATGTGTGTTTATTACAGTTCAAAAAAATAGTTAATATGCCATTGAAACTAAATTAATAAATTTTTTTAATTTGTCTCAATCAGAAAATTAAGCACTTCCAGTTCCAATGATAAATTAGAATTTAACTCAAGTAATAGTAATAGAAATCAGCTTAATAGAAAATACTGTAAAAAGATTAGTTAAAAGCATGGCATTTTACTAGTTGCATTCCCTGTGATAAGTGAACAAATTATATGAAGAGCATAGAAAGAGTGATGTAATTCACATACTCCTGCAATAAGACTCGCATAAACATCCATAGTTAGTACACTTATTTTACAGAAAATTAAAATTGCAAAATACATCACATAGAGTTACATGTGTATATGACACTCAGCACATGTAATGAACGATAGGTGATGCTCAATAGTTAATAAGAATTTCATATATTTTCTTAGAATATAGAATTTCAACTAGTTCTTGGAGACTGATCGAATCCTGTATAATCTGCAATGTAACAATTATATGTCTAATAAAATTATCAGAAATTAACAAAAAAACATTAAAGTAAAATTTGATACAAGAAGCAACATTGAATCATTCTTATCATTACAGATATAATTGATACTATTAAATCTAGCACATATTTTTAAATTGTATTTTTATTTTTTTATAATACATTAATAATAATATCCTCTATTTGAATGGTAAGGTCTGTATGGCCTATAATTTTGCCCTCGGCCGCGGCTCCGAAACTGGAACTGGTCTCCGCCATCCCCATTTTTTTTTTAAATATCCGGATTGCCCTCCATACTTATTGCGGATTTCGCATTCTATGCATCTGTTTGGACGATCACGTTCCTGTAAAAAATATTAAAAATAATTAATACATTACAGTAATCAGGAGCGGCACTAGCGGTATGGATGGTATGGATACGACCAGACCTGGCTTTTGAGTAGGTATGAAATTCCATACGTGGATATCCACCAAGAAAGCTATTTTTTATTATATATAAAACATATGTTAAAAAGTCGCGTACTTGATACTGGCTTTTTTTTAAGGATGAAAACTTAAATACCACATAAATTATTAATTAAATAAACCGTAAGCTTGTACACCTAATAACTCCACGCTCTCGAGTTTAAATTTAAATACTTTGGAAATTATTAATTAAATAAACCGTAACCTTGTATACCTAATAACCCCACGCTCTTGCGTTAAAATTTAAATACCTCGTAAATTATTAATTAAACAAACCGTAAGCTTGTACACCTAATAACCCCACGCACTCGAGTTTAAATTTAAAGATCTCGTAAATTATTAATTGAATAAACCGTAAGGTTGTACACCTAATTACCCCACGCTTTCGAGTTACATATTAATACCTCGTAAATTATTAATTAAATAAACCGTAAGCTTGTTGTAGTAATAATATTAGTAAAAAAAAACAAGTAATAATAGAAGTATAAATGTCACAAAGTTAAATTTTTCTTCCTTGACGCGCAATTTCCCCAGAAGATTTTTATTATTTTTATTTTGAACTGCAACGCGCTGAAAATTAAAAAAAAATAATTAAAAATTAGGCTACAAAATAGTATTTTTTAACATACCCCAGCATAAAGTGCATACTTTATCGCCGCCGAGCCGGACATAAAGTGCTACATGTACGCCCTAACCTCACTCACCTTCGGCTCGGGAACAAAACTCGCGCGGCGGCGGATACTAGAGTGAGGTTAGGGCGTAAATATCTAGCACTTTCTTCCCTTTTCGGCGGCAATCGAGTACGAATTTTATGCTGGGTATATTAAAAAATCGTATATTGCACTCAGGAATAAAGTAGGCTACAGACGCCTGCGTGTGAGTTGCCGCCCGAGTGAAGCGTCGGGCGCCAATTCACACGCAGGCCGCACATAGACTACTTTACGCCCTAGATGCATAATATATTATTTCGACACGGGTGCATAACTTTTTTTGGCGCATGGGGCGTTTTTTGCCCGCGCGAAGCGAAGGAGAAAAGTCACATGCGCTAAAAATTATTGCGATTTTTAGGTTAGAGTGGTATAAAAGTATAAAAAAGAAGAAATAATTACTTACATCCTGTAAATCGGAAATTTTCTTTTCATACGCCTGCACGTCGATGGTATTGGCTTCGCAAGCAACACTGACGACCTGTGGTGGTCGCCTCCATGTCTGCACCGCTACATCCACTATCTCAATTGCACGCCTCTGTAACAATAAAAATAAATTAATAAAAATCTACTTTCAAAAAAAAAATTAAAATTGCTTTTATTGTAAACGTATATCGTATTCCAAGTGGTAATGGGTATACGATATATAAGATATACATATACGTGGCAATATGTATACGATATTATATATATAAGCCCGACAGACGAAGAGGTTAGGAAATTATATTACTTAAAATAATACTCACAGATGGGCGATCATAATTCTTTTCTTCGCTCTCGCGTTTTTCTAAAAATATGTTAAATATTTTATTAAAATATACATAATTATTTCATTATAAAAAACATGTATATAGTAAAAAAAAACTTACGCTTATTGTTTTTCGGCATCGCGATCGATTTTTACAATGATACCCATGTATTTTCCCTATTAGGATTAAATTCATAGACTTTACTTTTAAAAATAACATAGAAAGACATGGCGAAAACCAATGTATCTATTAGAATGAAAGCCATTTTAATTTTGAATCGACTAACACTTTAGGGCCCCAAGGTTACTAGGCTTTTTAAAAATTATTAACGTAAACTTAAAAAAAACATCAAAATTTCGTGTCGATACGGCACCCAAGTCAGCAGCTTTTCTCATAAGAGTCCATGTTAAAAAGTAAAAAATTAAAATATTTATTTCTCTGCTCCAAAATACCCTAGCCTTCTGAAACTTGGTGTGGATGCTTTTTATGTAAAACTTAACCTGTGTACAAGATTTTATCATTTTCTCAGCGTCAATTCTATTCACTATAGAACCTCCTTTAAAAAATGCCTGGTAAAAAATATTGAAAAAAATCAGGGTAACTTCTGATACTGTAAAGAATCATAATATTCAACTTTTATTACGATCTCTGCATTTAGCTGTAATCTAAGAAGCTTCTTAATTATACGGCCTTGAAATCGGACATTTTCACTACTTTCCATTTCGAGAATAGAATCCTTTATTTTTTATTTGTATTACATTATTAATTTTTATTAATATTTGCAGGCGAAACGCGAAGAATTCGATTTGTGCGAAAGATGTCATTTTACCCAATGAGAAATTAAATTTTAGTAATGAGTCCTTTGACAATTTAGACTGTTTTAATAATGTTCATTTCATTAATAATGTAAATGAAAATGAACGTGTCAAAACGAAGCCAGTGATTGTCTCTAAGGAGCATTGCAAAATTAGATTTCAAAATGAACATGATTTCGATCTCGTTCATGTTGGGAATGACATGTTTCACATGAAAGCTTGTAAAAAAATCATCTAATAAATGATTGTACCAGTTCTACAAACCGAAACAATACGTCAGATTTGGCGACATTTTATTCATTAGGTCACTTAAAAATTGGTAAAGAAAATCATGTGTTAAGTGATTGTACCAATTTTGAAAACAAATGTGACATTATTACAGGACACCGTGATGATGATATATCATTTCACAAGAATACTGGTAAAGAAAATGATATACTAAATCATTGTACCACTTCTGTAAGCCGAAATAATACATTGAATTTCACGGATACTAATGAATCATGTCACATGAAAGTTGGTAAAGAAAATCATATTATAAATGATTGTACCAAATTTCAAAAGAAATGTGACAGTTTTATAAGAAACTGTGATGACATTTTATTTAACAATAAATCTGACAAAGAAGATCATGTATTAAATGATTATACAAGATTCCCAAATTCAAACTACACGACGACTTTATCAAATTTTAATTCATTATGTCACGTGAACGTTGGTGAAAAAAATCATGCTGTAAATGATTGTACCAATTTTTAAGAGAAAAGTGATATCCTTGAACAGTGCAGTAAGGTTCATGCAAGCAAAGAATAAATCAGTGTTGATACTAATGTCATAGAGGTTACAGAATTAGAAAATGAAAAGCAATATGAAAAGAAAGATAAGAATAGTGCTTTACAATCTACTTTATCAGATGGCAACAATACAATACAAGGTGGCAACAATACAAGCGATTTCCTAGTATAAGATTCTGAACGTGTAATAGTAGATTTAGACTACGTTATAAAGGAAATGCACAGAGCTTTTCATGACCACCTCATAAATGATATTGAGTGTTCTTTAGATGATTGGAAATTGATAAATAAAAAAACACAACGCGGATTGGTAACAATATTTACTTTTGAATGTGGTAACTGCCAATATCAGAGTAGTATTTTTTCAGAACCGATAAATGTTTGAAGTATATGGATATTAATACGGCGGCTGTAGCTGCAAGAATTACAACTGGAATTGGTTATATGCAGTTATGTGAATTTCTTGTAGGCTTAAATGTTTATTATTTATCGGATAAAACGTATTTGAAATATCAACAAACTGTATTTGAAGGATTCTTGAAAACAGCTGCAAAAAGTATGCAGGAAGCCGCCGACAAAGAGATTCGATTGGCCATTGAAAAAGGTAGTGTAACAGAAGATGGAATACCGTGTACGAAGGTATCAGCTGACGCTAGCTGGATGAAGAGGACATTTGGTACACTGTATAATTCTCTCTCTGGTATGGCTGCAATTATTGGCAATATACAGGCAAAGTTTTATTTTTTGGAATCAGAAATAAATATTGTCTCATATGTGCTAGAGCTGAAAATAAAGGTGTAGAACCCAAGATGCATCCATGCTTTAAAAATTGGGACAGCGATGCCCCTTCTACAGGTATGGAAGCTGACATTATCTTGGAAGGTTTCAAATCAAGTGTACAAATGTATGGACTTATTTATGAGACTATAATTACAGATGGAGATAGTAGTGTATAAAAAATGATTATAGATAACAATGTGTATTCCAAGTACAATATTGTCCCTCAAAGAATATTATGTTCAATACATTTATTAAGAAACTTATGTAAGAAACTTAGAACTATCTCGACAATAACACAAAGTCAAGGTAAAAGAGTCAAAGGCTTCGTAGAAGCCAGAAACATTGTTAAAATAAATATAGGACACATTAGAAAAAGAGTAGAGGAAGTAATCGATCGAAGAGTAACAGAGGACAAACCATGGAAATCTAAAGTTGAAGAATTACGAATGGATATTTTAAACATTCCCAGTCATATTTACGGTGAACATAAAAGATGCAAGGACCGAGGAGATAGTTGTGTATGCACGCAAGAAGTACCTAATTACGTTCCTGTTTTGAAAAATCAAGGTTTCTATGAAAAAGTCGAAGAAGCTATAAAATATTAAAGTCAATATAGTGAAAGCCTTTTACATAAAGTTACAACTAACAATGTGGAATTACTTAATTCAATGA
This sequence comes from Megastigmus dorsalis, assembly GCA_900490025.1. Taxonomy (NCBI): domain Eukaryota; kingdom Metazoa; phylum Arthropoda; class Insecta; order Hymenoptera; family Megastigmidae; genus Megastigmus; species Megastigmus dorsalis. The sequence continues at coordinate 1,968 of UELU01100997.1, read as the reverse complement.
TATGTCATGGATTAGGTGGAAAGAGAGAAAATTGGGGTTTGAAAAATCTCTACAATACTCGAGTAGCATCTCAAATAGTGCACGATAATACGCAACAATCATTATCTGAATTTTACAAAACTATGGGGAAAAATGTACCTTTTATATTAGAAAATTCAGATAGAAAAAGGCAATTCAAAGTTAAGCAAACCCAAGAAAGAAGACTCTCGAATGCTAAAAAAAGAAAACGTGTTGAATCTTCAATATTGCAAAAAAAAACAAGGAATGTTTTATGGATCTAAACACCAAGATGTCGATAAATCAAAGCAAGAAATAGCAAAATTATTTGAATACCATTTAGACAATTTATCTGAAAACCAACGAAATCGTATTGAAATACAACAAAAAACTGTAGATCAAAGTGAGAGTCAACTTTGGAAAGCTTTACGGAAAAATATGTTAACGGCATCAAAATTTGGGATGGCTTGCTCATGGAATCCATCCACAAGTTGTGCTGCAAGATGATAATGCGCTGGATAGCTTTATTCGTATTTTACAACGAAGTAACTCATCATTCCAAACGCAAAGTGTTTTATACTTGGGAAGACCTATTGTCATTGAACGTACTACTGGTCCTAGTGTGCAAATTATTGGCGGCTCTTGTCACAATCACTGGAGAACTATGCATTTTGATGGTACTAAAGTTTACGTATTATATAAGCAAAATTAAAAAATGGATAATATCAAGTCCAGTAATTTAGAAAATTATATATGAAATATATGAAATGTTAGATGAAATTTTGTTATTAATTGTTAATTTAGAATACTGTGTTAATTTACCTAGAGTATTAAGCATGTTAAATAATTGAAATTTTATAGCGTACTGAGCGAGTAGTAATTATTACACGTTCATGTGCTGAGTTACTCGTATTGCGACAGTAACAAATAACACACTACTATTTACTATTTATAATAAATATTAGTATGTAGGATTTAGTATGTAAGACCTTTTGTATACCGGACCTACGCACAGGTAAAAACTTACCTCTGTAGGGTTTACCTTTGTAAACATATTTTTTCTGGTTAAATAAACATAATTAATAAGCAAAGGGTATGGCTACCAAATATTGATTAAAACGTTATCTTGTTATGTTATTGGAATTTTTTCGTTGAGTTGCAGTGTTATTTTTCTTAAGTTTAGTGCATAATTTGTACTTGGCCGGATACTTATGAATAAGCGAAAATAGTTGTTTTTGTTATAAACAATTGCTAATTATTGTATAACATTTTTTGATTACATATTTTGATAGTATAATAAATATACATTACGATGACAGACTTGCATTTTCATTTAATATTCTTTATACCATATTTTATTACAAAATTATCTTTGGCCGGAAACTTTTGCACACAACTGTATGTATTCTGTAAGAACATATCTACAACGTCATAAAGTTATAAAACATTCTGGGTGAAGGCTTGGTATAAATAAAAACATTCATTTTAACAATATAATATTATTAACAATCTAATAATTTAACAGTTTTAACAATTATAACAATTTTAACAACTTTAACAATTATAACAAATTTAACAGTTTGAACAATATAATTAATAATTTAATAATTTTAACAATATAATATTAACAATGTTAACAATTTCAACAATTTCAATAATTTCAACTAATTTAACAATTTTAACAAATTGTGACGAAACGTCACAAGCGGATATATTGAATACATCGCGCGCAGTAGTTCGCCCATCCGGCCGCTAGGTGGCGAGGGCCAAGACGCGATCAGAAAAGTAGTCCTTAGGATATATAGTGACCGCGAGAATCCGATTAGGCGAGATATACTCCACGCTACATGCTTAAGCGCCCCCCTCGCCCCCTTTTTCGTGGCGAGAGGGCCACCGTACCCACCGCAGCCTCTCACCCCTTTTCTACACCCTTTCCTTCTCTACAATTTCTTCATTTTCGGGGACTATAAC
>UELU01100989.1:0-11440 GCA_900490025.1 Megastigmus dorsalis | reverse complement strand
GAACAGGAGCGCTATGGGATCGGTATTATCGTTGATCGGAATTATGGCCAATTCTTTCAAGACGAAGTCTTTACCCGGCTTCTTGAAGCCTTGCACGTCCAACGCGTACTCCATCTCGAGCAAGAATGAGCTCTGCTTTGACGCTCTCTCTCCTGTATCACCTTTCTCCCACTCTAGATGAGCTTCCTGACATCGCCATTTACGGCGTTGTACTCGATAATTCGATAGTGTATAATTAAACAGTAAGCGGTGGTGCCAGCGGGAAAATTCTGCTTAGCATCGAATTCGAGACGCACGTCTACGGGAGCGTTTTTCAGTGAATCGTTTTGTTTCGAGCAGTCGATGACGATTATCGGAACGCGGTTGATGTAATCGGTTTTTTGAGCATCGGCTCAGAATCTTTTCCGTAGTATGCGTATTGGAAGTTGGCATACATGTCGTATAGAATTGCATTCTGATTCTTCGCGACGTCCAAATTCATGTTTCCGTACGGATAATATTCTGAATTGAGAAATAATTTTAAGTTACTTATGTTGCAATGATCGAACTGACTAGCATTGACTGCTCTTTCTCCCTTTCGATTTGTTTGAAAGCCTAGTATGACGAATCGAGGCTTTTCCAACTGATTAGAAGTCTTTACAGTCCACACATGTCGCGTAGAAGTTGGTAGTTCGGGATATTCGTACAAGTCCCAAGATCGAAAACACATCTTCTTTTTGTACTCGTTAGAGAGCTGTACGTAGTGCATGAGCCACTCGATTCTCAAAAGATCGATCTTGAATTCTTCAAACGCATTCTCAACTAGAGTTTGCACCACTGCATTGACATCGTGTTTCGATCTCGTGAGAATCAACTCGTGCTTGACGTTAACGAGGATCTTACGATAGTCTTCGGCGAAACCGAAAATCATACCGAGAGGTATGAAAATGTCGAAATAGCCCGCATCGTTGGTTATTTGATGCGTTTCACCCACATCTATCTAACCTGCGTTCTCCATAGTCTGGTTCCGATTGAGTGATGCCCAACGTTTCATGACGCTAGTCAAACCAACGTTCTTGCAACCATCGATTTCTATCGCGTTAAACTCGTAGAGGATTTCCTCGAAAAGATGACAGACGCCATTGTTAACTAATTTTGTATTCCGCACCGCTGTTCCATCTGCTTTTGTTAGCCTTTCTACTACGTGTATAAAACTGCGCGAAGGTAAAAGGTTCAAGTCTTGATGTTGAATGGATATGCGAATTTCGTCGCTGTTGTTGAAGTTTGACGAAGTATACGGTTGATCAGCGTGAACTTCATAGTGAGCCACTGACTCGTCGAATGTTACACCTGACTGTATGTTTAGAATTTCTTCTATTTCGTTCTAGACAGTAAAAGATTAAACACGTAATTTTACACCAGAGACGATTTTTAAGCATAGGCTCTTGAGGAACTGAACGTTCTGCCGTGTTATCCCTTTGACGACTGATGCTTGGACGCCATGTAGATCTATTTATATACCCTGCGTTGTAAACGATTCCTATTATACTGATTTTATATGTAATCTGATCGTGATAATTTCTCCGCGAAAATTAATCAAATTGTCGTCTTGATCAATTAGACGTATTTATATGTGATCGATGCACTTTACGGTAATTGGTAAGTAAATGACGTGCGAGGGAACCTCGATAATTTTGTATCCTGGTGGTACTGCGGGAAAGAATTCGTGAATCGTGTGCACTCTGCGTCCGTTTATATAGGATCCCGTAGTGATGTTACACTCGACTCTCAACGCGTTGACTTTGAGAATTGCAACGGGAAGGTCGGAGTCGTGAGCGATGTTTGGTTGTAGAATGCGAGGAGTAAATCCCAGTACTCGAGCAATAGAATCTTTAGGAGTAAAATCCTACGCTCACATTCCCAAACATCTAGTTAGGGATAACGTAAATCTATTGGCAGTATTTCGACAAGATGATGTGAATTTGAAACACTTGTACAACGATCACGTCAACTGCGACATGACTTTTGCGCAGTTTAGAGATTACTGTTCGAAATGTTGTCGAGACGACAAGTATGGATTTATAGTGATCGACAAGGATAGACCAATCAACGGTGGTCGTTATCAAAGGGGTTTCGTTTGTTTTGATATAAATATATCATCTGCATGAGTTTAAAGGATAGTCTATCGTTGAACGTCAAAGCGCTAACATGATGATGATGAATGACATTCAACGAGAGAAGAAAAAAAAAACGCAAGTATAGATTATTAAAGTTTGGAAGAGATACTACCGACAAAATTTTAAGCGATACTTTCAAGCCGATAATCGATCGTCTCCAGGATATCGTTACCGAGACAAAGAAAAATCGCCCCATCGTTCCTAGTAAGAAAGAAAGAAAAAAATATTATGAAACTTCTGTTGATTTTACTGATAACGAGGCATTCAATAACACTCTACAGAACGATACTATACTGGCTCGCGAAACTTCGTTTGAAACAGCGGCTAGTGATGAAGAGGACGATGTGTTGCTAGATAAATATATTAAAATGCTAAATCATGATCAGAAGCAGTATCTAGATAAAGTTTACGGAGTACGTAAAGAAAAGGGTACATTTCTTATTGGTAATACACCTATCTACTTCGAAGGTGACAAGGTCGTGGTAAGCGGTGTAAAATATCCCAAAACGAATGGATTGATGGAGCTACTCGTTACAAACAATCCAATTAAAGTGAAGTGACTTCTATCGATCTCGAAAATTATCGCAAAATTCTAGAAATATCGAGTGCTCACAAGAAAAGATTCAACAAGGATGAGACTGTACGGACTTACAATAGCAACAAATTCAACAAGATTATTGGACCAATGTTTAACATTGTGAAAAAGTCCACTGCAGGAGAATTTTTGAAAGAAGATGGATTGCTACCTCGATATAAGAAGAAAGAAGGAGGATCATTACTTCGATATAAGATCGCTAAAAGAACCGCTGCTGCAATGGATTACGTGAGAACTGGTAGACCGACTTCGATTGCTCGTAGCCGAGAGATCAGCTGGAAATCAAAGTCATACGAATCCATTCGATAATCGAGGAGCTTCGCGAAGCAGGCTATATATATTGAGGGTTGATGAGTAAGGTATTCATTTGAAAAATGAGCGTTGACGTGTTTGGACGTAAACTTGGTCGGAGCGAGGGTACTCGCGGTGCTCCCGGTATCGGCTATAAGCTCACCAACGATGGTCAGTGATTCACTCAATCTAACTAATTTACAACAAATCGTTCAGGAAGAAGTGCGCTCTGTGTATCAGACTACAGCTCGTCTGGAGAGTGATATCGATGTTTTAAGCACACTGCTTGAAGCTTATAAAAATGAGATTGATCAAATGTCGATAAAAATGAGTGCGGATGTACAAAATATTCGAGATGAAATGCATGAGAAATTAAAAAAATTTATCGATGATATTGAAGTAGTGGGATTGAATGTGGAAACTGGTAGTTCGATACTATAAATACAGCTGCATAGTTGTATTACAGTTATTTGCACCATGACTATGCAACGACAGAGATTGGTGGAAGAGCTGCACAAGCCTGCCAGACGCAACTACACGCGTCGAAAATTTGATATGCGCGGCTTGGACGAGACTTGGCAAGCTGACTTAGTAGAGATGCAGCCTTACGCCCGAGAGAATAAAGGTCATAGATACACGCTCAACATCGTTGACGTTTTCTCCAAGTATGCGTGGGCCGTCCCTGTAAAGACTAAAACCGGCAACGATGTAGCAGCAGCTATGAAATCTGTATTGATCAAACATCGAGTACCGAAAATCTTCACACAGACAGAGGCAAAGAATTCTACAATACCGACTTTCAGAAACTCATGCGAAAGTACAAGATACATCTCTACTCAACCTACAGCAATCTCAAAGCATCCATTTGCGAACGTTTCAATCGGTAATTACAAGTGGTTAGACATATTGCCCAAATTAATAGATGCTTACAACGACCGAAAACATCGAACTATCGGTATGAAACCCAAAGATGTGACTGCCGACAACGAAGTCCAAGTCTTGCAGAAATTTGTTCGTGAAGCAGCTGCAGCAAAGAGACCAAAGATCAAAGTAGGCGACCAAGTACGAGTGAGAAATGCAAAACAAGTATTCGGAAAAGGATATACGTATATATCATCTCAAAGACTATCGAGATCGGCCCATCTCCGGTGGATTCTACAATCAGGAACTGTTGAAGGCCAAGTATCCGGATGTATATCTTGTAGCAAAAGTTCTCAAAAGACGAGGAAATCAAGTATTTGTAAAATGGTTAGGTTTTGATAATACTCACAATAGTTGGATCAATAAAGCAGATATGTAATTATTAAGTAAAATATTTAGAAAGCAGATATGTAATTATTAAGTAAAAAGTTTTGTAAGGTTCGTTAAATAAAAAATATATAAGAATTTAGTTAAAACATAATTTATTTCAACTAATTAACGTACAACTTACGAGGTCGAAAATTCAACAAGGTAACCTCCTTTATATATCATAAATAATTCATATTTGTTTGCCGCACTTTGCATATTATTGAATAATTCTTCAGTCTTGTCAAAAGCTTCCGATATCCTCTTTGGCATAAACACGTTGAACTGCTCATTCAATTCAGCTACGGTTTTCATCCTGTATTTTGTGTTAACTTTCCTGAGTTTCGAGACCATGTATTTCTCTCCTATCTCGAGCTCACATAATTTTTTCATGGGGAGAAATCTACAACTAGCAATCTGGTTTAACGCTGTGATATCTATCTGTAACAAATAAATTATTATTATTATTATTATAAATAACTATTATAAATAAACATTTTGTTTTAATACTAACCTTAAATATCTAAGATGCGCTGGTCTCAATCTCTCGTCTGAATAAGTCTGACTAAATCTCGCACTCTCTTGAGTATAAATCCCTTTCTCGGCGGTGGGACGTCTGAAATCGTTGTTGATGCGCTGTCGGCGATGTTAGGCTGAATGATCTCCGGACTCTGCAATGCCTGCTGATATACTCTTTTTCTCGGCGGTGGCGGCGGCGGCGGCGCAGTGACGAACTCTTCAAAACTCGGTGGCTCGAATCCAGCGTTGGCGAATGATAACTCGATGCATCTTTCAACTAGACCTCCTCTCGATGGCTCTTCAACAGACGGAATGACTTCTGGACTCCCGAGTGCCTGCTGATATAAGAAGTCCCCCACCACAACAGAGGCTTCCCTCTCTCCGGAGTTCAGCGGCGGCTCGAGTGCAGCGATGACCAATGACGACTCCTCGGGTCTCCCGACATTGCGCGGCGGCTCGATTGCGGAGTCCGGCAGCTCGATTGCGGAGTTCGGCGGTTCGATTGCGGAGTTCGGCGGCTCGATTGCCGCGGTGACCAATGGTGCCAAGATGCTCACCAAGTCCTCCTCCGTCATTGATCCTCCCTCGACATTGCGCAGCGGTGGCGGCTCGACTCCGTGGACTCCCATCTCCTGGAGCATGATGTCCGCGTGTCCCCATGGAAGAGTGTCCGTTTCGCCGTCCTTTAGACAACGCTTATCATCGCGGGCACTGAGAGCGATCTTTGTTTCAACTTCTGTGAACAGCTGATGTCGGCAACATCTGGTATTTTTCTGAACGCGAGTCAAGTATCCGTTTTTGTGGAAACATTTCATGTAGTCATCGACCGTGATGGTGGCCTTTACTACAGAAGTCTTCACATCCTTCGCTTTCTTGATGGTCTTCTGATTTTGTACTCGGATGCTGTATATTTTACTTCGTAATCCAACGAATTCCAACATAACCTCTCCATTGCATTCGTCTTTTATCAGGACGACTATTTTCTTATTCACTCGAGGCATGTTGAACGGATTAGACTCGGGATAGTTCGATGTGTCGAACTCTTGGAGATCTCGTCGCATCAAGTCGAAAATGTCGACGTTGGTCACCCGTACACCAAGCTATCGGTGTCGGTGTACAGAAGTTTGCACTGATCTCCCAAACGATTCAGCATGTAGTCATAGTGAAACCGAAGTGGATACATTCAAAACAGTCAACCCGAACCCAACCGAATGTATATCAGTTTCTTGATACATATTTCTGTACGCAAAAGTTGTATAGCCACGAGATTTTCATCGAAGACTGTGCAACTGTGAAAATTAGGTCTGGCGATGAGTGCTTCGGCACCATAACGCCCGCTCCACTTGCTCACCAGCTTCACGTCGACATGTTTTCGCTCGTTTTCCATCGTCTTTCCATAGACTGCATTGTTGAACAGCTTGAACAGCATCTTTTCGAACTCGTTCTTGGCATTTTTCCGCCTCTCGCTGTTCAAATCTATGTATGGTTTCAGCCACAGACTTTGATTGAAACGCAGAGCTCGATGAACGTCTTTGAGAATCAATCCATGTTGCAGTGCCTGCTTAAGCGCTCTGTAGTAGAGAACGTAGCGCTGTTTATCGTAAAGCGTGGTGATCAGCTTCTTCTGCTTGGAACCCGGCGCCGCCACGTGTTCAGCACAAAATGGTAAATCCTTGTGCGCGTTATGAAGTGTCTCAGGATACTCCAAGTCCACTTCGAGAATGAATCCGATAGGATGATCGTCCGGAACATCGTAGAAGTTCGGGACCTTGATGTCTTCTACCCACTCGAAGTCTGCGTATGGTAAGGGCTGAGTCATACCCTAACCGTAGAGATTATTGACGTCGTAGTACATTAGGTACTTTGTCTCCTCGTCGCTCTTGTAATCTTCCTGCATGTACGGATTATTGACTTTAGCATATCGATTGGAACACTGACTGATTCCTCCCCTTATACCACGCTCGATGATCAAGAGCATGTCGATGTCAGTCAAAAGTTGCAGTTCAATTTATCGAAAAATAATAAAAAAGTTAAATATATATATAATTGATATATATAGTATTGAAAATTACCTGCGTATACTTCAGCATAGCATCCCACGTCAATCCTGGTGTTGTATAATAGTGGGCAGGATCTAACCCGTAAGCTTGGAGACAATTCTCTCTGAAATTCTCAAAGACTTCAGCCAAAAGTAGGACGTCTGTCTTGAGATATAAATCTGAATATTGTCCAAGAGTTTGTACGTTAAAGATCTGCCAGACTTTTTCAGCGTGTTCGTAGTCCTCGTCAGTGATGTGAGCATCGTATAAGCCGCTATAAAAGTCCGCCTTTGATGGAAGCTCAACCTCTTTTAGCTTATCGAACGAGGAGACGTAGTCGTAAGGAAAGACTCCTTTCCTTTTCAGCAGTGCAATCTGCTCGAGAGAGAATCCATCGTCTTTTTGAAATACTCGCTCTACAATATCAAGCCTCTCCAAGTACGAGGACAGCTTGTCCAGCGATGCAGCCATAAACTTGAACGAGTCTATGAATCGCAGATTGATGTCGGTGCCTTCCACGTATTTCATGAACGATTTGTACCGCTCCTTCGTCTGCGATATAAGAAACACTCGTCATGGAAAGCAGGTTACAATCTCTTTGATCAGCAGATGCGAGTCATAGCCCGTGAGATTGTGAAAGACGACTGGCACCATTCTCGAGTCCTGGTACATGATGTTACATACTTGGTGAGCAGGATCTCGATACTCTCCAGTGAAATGGCAGTGATCTCGAACTTTTTTATTCGAGACTGTGAAGTCTTTCTTGCAAATATAGCACACTGAAACTCTCGCGAATTCGACCTTTTCTTGAATTGTCAAGTCTCTCATCGGGCGTGGATTTTTATACATCTCGTTCAACTCAAGAGCAAGCGCTTCGAGGTTTCTTACAAACCACTCAGCTGGTGCCTCATCATTTGTTTCGATCTGCCTGTAGCTTTTGTAGTACGAACGAGTATCATCATAACTACATTTCACAAAATAACCAACACTGAATGCTTCGTGATGTTGTAACGCGCACTTATCAATTTTCCACCGGTTTTAATATACATTCAAAGTCTGCGTACACAACAAAAGCCACACGATTTTCGTGCACAAGTTTTTGAATTTTAAGACACTGTCTTTGTCCTTAGGAAGTACAACTTTGCACTGATTCACTTGCATACAGTCAGTCATATGATCCACTAATTTTTCGTTCGTCCAGAAAACATGTAGACATCAGTCGCAAATGTACGCTTTACTTTTTCTCGAAAAAATTTGATTTCGCACTAATTGTGACAGATCCTTAATCCACACGTAGTGACATTTGTGCACTACATCGAAGTCGTCGTCTAGTTGTTCTTCATCGTTTTCATCTACGTAATTACTCTCCAGGAGAAGAAGATTAACGTGCTTATCTTTCTTTTCATGAGTCAAGTGTCTTGGTAAAACGTCGAAAATGTTGCCTTTCTTCTTCAAAAAGCACACGTTCACCGAGATATAATTTTGCTTCTCAAACTTTGCAATTTGTCTGGGATCCACGGGAAACTCGATTCCTTCGAAGTCCAATTCATTTTCATATTTGGTGTAAGATGTTACACGATATGCATTTTTTTCGCAGGATGAATCGCTGACAAGATAGCCCATTTGAAGCACTGATCATCACTGTTCATCACGTTCATACATGCCTTCTTGTTCTTGATAAAATCAGGTAGATCGATGAAGGAGCTTCCTCTCATAGGATTAAATTTATTAATGTTTATGCTCAAATTTAAAATTGAACGCAAAGACCAGCCAGACTCTTGCTCTTGAAATTCTTCCATGACTATGTCAATAGATTGCTGCACATTAGAAATTAACCACTCGTCCAAGTTAGTCGTGGAATATATTGGCACAGTTTTTGTATTAAAGTACTTTATATCCACTGTTTCTTCATCATCCTTGAGGATATCGTACTCGGCACCTAAAACCGTATTCACCTTCAAAGCGTGATTTTTTTTCCAACGTCAGATTCTCTTTTTCGAAAAATTGTTTCTTTGCATCTTTCATAAAAGTTTTGAGGTCTAAGTGACGATGATTCGTAATCACACCAGTCCTTTTACGGCTCTCAAATGCTGACTCAACATCATCCCAGCTGACTGTTGGATAATCGATTGCTGCTGCTTCACCAGCCACATCACATTCCACGTTTGCTTGACTTTTAGTTAGAACACTAGTCACATCACCACCACTAACCACATTACTTTCCTCAACACTTAGTCCAGCACCTGTCGAATGATCTTGCAGCAATCGTAATACGCTCTTTATCAGAGCTACAGCAGCTTGAAGTTTTTTCTTATCCGCAACGGTCAAGTCAGGGGAAAGTCTGAAGACGTTTGCTGCTGCCCGCAAAGCTGCATGACCCATCTCCAACCATCTTCTTATATCGTCTGCGTCAGCGACACCAGCCAATACAAAATTATAAGATTGCCAAAGCAATCGCGCTGTGTCCTTTAAGTACTGAGCACTAAACATGATATCGATTCGTCCAAGCGATCGCTTTAACTGAGCTGATTTAGTTGACGATTCGCTTTATATTCTATAAAGAGAGAGAGAGAGAGAGAGAGAGATAGATAGATAGATAGATATTCTTTTATTTGTATATGTATACAAAAATGATACAATCGAATATAACAATACATTTCAAATATTAAACTTTTACAATAACACGCTTAATCAGTCTTATAATAAATTGCAGAGAGAGAGAGAGAGAGAGAGATAGAGAGGGGAAGTTAATACAAACAGAGGGAGAAAGGGTAAAGAAGAGGGGGTATACCTTTTACGTGTTGGCGAACGAGCGCGAGGTTGCCGAGTCAGTTGTCTAATGACGCGACGACGACTGGCATTCCTATTCCTATAGTAGTCGAAGCACGTATATAGCTTGGTCTGACGAGTTTTTAGCTGCTGTTGCTGTCGACGTATACGCTCACGCACTGGTGTCAATCGACAATGTTCAACAACTCTCGACGTCGATGGACCTTGAAGCTGAGCAAGAACTGGACGAGCAGGTAAGTTGATAGGAGCCGGTCGTGTATGTACGCGTTTACAAATTTCTTCAGTAGACGCCTCCTCCTCCTCCTCGGTCGAAAGCGATGGAAGACCTAAGGCCCGTCGTTCCTCTTCTCGGCACTGAATCCTAACCTCAGTGTCCTTTTCTGATACGATGACCACAGGCGGGGAATCCGACAAGATGCGTCGACGTTCTCTCCACCACTTTGAAATAACACAGACGGTCTTACCGTTCCTTGTTTCAATTCGCCAAGGTCGAGAGTCCGCGACGCACTGCTCACTCTGCCGTTGGCGTTGCAATATCCGTTTTTGCGAACGCTTACTTCTTTCGTTGCTTGCCATACCACAGTTACAATGCGAGACGCGCCCCCCTAGTAAGTCCCGAAGGCTGTTCGGTCCGACGCGTCAACTAGAACGTGCTGCCAATCGAGAATCCGTATGGTTCAACATGCCAGGATATTCGCAAGCGACTGCACTGACAAAGAATGCTTTTTAACGTACTGCCAATCGGGTATCTGTATAGTTCAGCACACTAAAAAACGACTGCTTCAACGACGATCGCGCTCCTTGGTGGGTATAAACGTGGTGGTGGGGGAAGCCGCATGGTGGGTGAAGCCGTGTGGTGGGAGAAGCCGTATGGTGGGAGAAACCGCGTGGTGGGGGTATACGACCTCTGAAGGGTATATATATATCAGATCGCTCTTAGATATTTAACTCAGTTTCGTCCGAGATGAAGTACGTAGTAGACGTCCAAGGATTCAAGGCATTCTCTAACATCTTCGTCTTCAAGGAGCTGACTATAATGCCTCTCGAAGAAGATGCTATGCCGAGCGATTACCTCTTCGCTCCTCCCTTTCCGTGGAAATATCTCGACGAAAAGGATAAGGGCCAGTACCAGTGGTTGAAAATCAACTACCACGGAATACTTTGGAGAACGGGTAAAATTCCGTATTCCGAAATTGTAACGGTGCTGCGATACAATCTGGACAGGGCAGAAACGATCTACGTGAAAGGATTAGAAAAACTAAAATAGCTGAAACCCTCATAGCATGATAGGTAAAAAACATCAATAAAATTTAAAAATTCAACTTGAATTATAAAAAAAAAAGAACGTATTTATTTCAGACCACTTTGCAATATCGAGGATTTAGGATGACCAGCCCTGCAGAAGCTTCCTGTGGACTTTGATTCCTGCTCACATCACATTCCTGTTGTCGACCACGCATGCGCAGTCAGAAATGTTCATGGGATGAAAAAATGGATACTCGAAAAAAATTCGCAGACCGAAGAAGTATTAAGCTTAATGTATAGTTAATGTATTGTAATAAACTTAAATGGAGATGTTTTTGATCTTTATACTTTTCGTTCAAAAAGTATAAATCATGGTAAGTGCCTCACAGATAAGAAGGAGGAGGGGCTCTTATCAATAAAAAAAATGTACAGATTCATTAAATAAATAAGTATGTAAATTACTATTATACTTTAATTATTATTAATATATTTTATAATAGATAACCTCAAAAACTGTT
>UELU01100982.1:0-19059 GCA_900490025.1 Megastigmus dorsalis | reverse complement strand
TATCGCCAGTACAGTATTGAAAGATTGTTCTTTGTAAATCTATATTATTCTAAAATAACTTTTTAATATATAAATGAATTTCTTTGGGATATTGAGCTAGCTAGGAATTTAATCCGTTCAATATACATATTATATTCCTTCAAAAATATTTATTTTAGAAGAATCATATTCTGAGAGTTCTCAAAATGAACATGACTTATCAAGTACGGATGGGACTAGAGATAGCAGTAGTAGAAATATTGACGATAGATTAGACGACAATCGCGAAACTTATGAAACTCCAAACGAATTATCAAGTACTTATCAAGTTGGGGACAACAGTAACGAATACATTGATCCCAGTGTAAACAATAATAATGAAGATTTTGAAGTCTTTATTAACGATAACCGTACAGGTATATACATTCTAAAATATTAACTATACATTTTTATTACTAAATGCTATGTACGCCGCCTACTCCATCGATGCGGAGGAGATTAGTAGTAATGCACTGCAAAGTTTTGAAAATATTGATGAAAAATCAATGTCTCTACACACTCGGCTGTATCTACTTGCATTTATCTAGCATGTAGTGCAGAATAAATTCGATATCATTTTTCCGCTGTGCGAGATGCAATTACTAAAAAATGCATTTTTACTAAAATATCTTTATTATAAATTCGTTTTTTTCTACTATTTCGGTTAAAACTAAACTGAAACTGTGCATATTTGGTCAATAAACGCAATAAATAAGCTTCTCTTTTTTCCATACGACGTACACAATGTGTATAGTTGCATATTTATCAATTGTGCATGGTCTTAACGTTTTTAAAGCAATATACTTATTGAAAGCGACTGCTTCAGAGAACGTAGAAGACTCTGTATGAAAATGTCTCAACTACCGATATGCCTTCACGCCGCAGCACCGCGACCACTGCAGAAATATTGTTTTCCGCTCCAGAAATATTGCTTCAATTCTCGACAAGAAGCGATCTTGAGCGCGCTTAATATGAAGCTAAAGAATTTTTTTAAATTAATAACAGACTAAGATAAATCCGAAATTTAGTCAAAAACCCCACTTTGATAGAGCTCTATATATAGCAGTGGTTGTGATGCTACTGCGGCGTGAAAGGGTATCGGTCGATAAAACAGGCGACTTCCTCTTCACGTCATTACTATTTATGAAATAGGCAATATACGCAAAAGCATTGAGCATTTTCGTTTTGCAACCATTGGGAATTTTACTTGAACAAGAAATTGTTTTAAATGTATTCTTCGTTTGTTTTGAACTAGATTCGTTTCAAAAATACGAAAATTGCAATTATACTTCATCGGAAAATGATAATGAGAGTAGCATCGAGTCTGACATGGAGGAGTCGACGCAAAGTGAAGAGGAAGAATACTTTGAAACAGATGATGAAATAATCTTTCATCAAGCTAATGATCCCCTTTATCCAGGAGCTCCGATTTCAGTAGCTGAAAGTGTTTTAAGCATATTTACACTCGCTCTTCGACATAAAATCTCTGGCGTTCTGCTGTCAAGCATACTATCATTAATAGAATTGCACTGCATTCGGCCAAATAATTGCGTTAAATCTTTATACAAAATGAAAAAATTTTTTGCTGATATAAACGCACTACTCATGCGACATTATTACTGCACTACATGTTTTTCAAAATTAAAAGAACATTTCTGCGATACTTGTAATGATAGTAATAACATCAGCTATTTTATAGAAATTCCAATTCTAACGCAATTAGCTTCAATGTATAAAAGACCGGGCTTTAAAGAAAATTTGAGTCATCGCTTCGCGCGTAAAAAGAAAAACGATCATAATTATTAAGACATTTATGACAACAGTGTTTACAAATCTTTACCCGAAAATTTCTTGCAAAATTCTAATAATATAACATTTACTTAAAATACTGATGGGGTACCATTATTTAAATCATCTAAAATAAGTATTTGGCCATTCTACTTAATGATTAACGAATTACCTTTTAATTTACGCGTCAAAAAAGAAAACGTTATTTTGGCTGGCTTGTGGTTTGGTCCGACTAAGACTCACCAAATTTATTTATGTCAACTTTTGAAGAAGATTTGAAAACACTTCTCACAGGCGTTGATTTTGATATACCAAATTCTGTACAACCTTTTAGAGTTCAGGGCATGGTTATGAGTGATACGTGTGACTTACCTGCAAAAGCTTTATTTTTAAATATGATGCTCGATGTGCTGGCAGATCTTCCATTAGAAATACTCGAAAATATGTTGTACCAGCATGATGGAGCGCCGCCACACTTTGCCAGGATCGTCAGAGACTACCTCGACAAGCGGTATCCTGAGCAGTGGATGGGACGAGCTGGTCCGATAGAGTGGCCTCCACGATCGCCAGATCTCACACCACTCGACTATTTCTTGTGGGATGACTGCAAGGAAAGAGCGTACAAGTCACCAGTCGACGAAGAGCAAGAGTGCCGTCGACGAATCATAGCAGCCTTTCAGGAAATTAGTGGAAACGATGGTTTCATCAGGAGAGCGGTCGGAAATCTTGTATGGCGTGCGAAACTGGTGCTGGAACACGATGGCAGGCACATCGAGCAACACCTGTAGACGTCGAGGAATCAACGGCACTTGTCAGAGCTAAGATCGGCACTTCTCAAAAATCAGCAATGTTTCAAAAATTAATCTCTTGTAGATTTTTTATTACGAACACTTCAGATATCGAAAAACAAGCCCGAGGACGATGTACAGAATGAAAAAATGCATTTAAATTTGCATTATGTTAATTTGGCGGCTATTCAAAGACGGTAATTTTTAAAACTTATTATTAATGTATCAGAGAATCTGTGTACAATGTTTCATTGACTGAACACTTTTCGATTTTTTTTTTAAGAGCGCTCGAAGTTCGGAAATCAAACCAGTGGCCGATTTACAGTATGAAAAAATGCATTTCAACTCTCATTATTCAAATTTGGAGGCTATTCAAATACGATAATTTTTAGAACTTATTATTAATGTATCAGAGAATCTGTGTATAAGGTTTCAAGAGACTGTACTGTTCTAGATGTTTTTTTATGAGCATTTGAAATATCGCAGCTCAACCGAGTCGCCGAATCACAGCACGAAAAAAATTAATTTAGCTTGTATTATTTAAATTTAGAGACGGCTTATCGGCTGTAATTTTTTAAACTTATTCTTCATGCATGTAGGAATGTGTGTGCAATGTTAAAAAAATTAATCTCTTGTAGAATTTTTTTTTCGAGCACTTCAGATATCGAAAAACAAGCCCGAGGCCGATTAACAGCATGATAAATTCATTAATCTTATTGCAAATATTCATTTTTCCTATTTATGAATAAATTACCATAATTAGTGCCATTTTTCCGTCCCTTTCCCGTCCCTTGGAATCGAATCGGATATTCACACTCTTATACAATATCGCGCAGATAGTTGAGAAACAGTTTTTTGTATTTGATTTATTTATTTCTCAGTAATTAATATTTTTCTTAGTATTTACTTATCTTTTATTCATTAAATAATAATAAGCAGCTGCATTTTCTTAATCAGAAATCGTTTCAAGAACATGGATTTCTGAAGAAAATAAGTAGTTTTGCTAAAGAACCAAATTCATTTAGCGAATTTATTTTGATTTACATTGTTTTAATGTTTAGGTCAAGATTTTAATTATTAACATAGAAAACATCAAATCCTTGTACGAATAGATATTCGCACGCCATTTTGTATTTGCGAATTGTGTATCGATACGCTGAGACGCCTCAGAGACACATACTTGTACAGGATACGCAACCAACACAAGCCCGTCTCACGCGTGTTACGTGTGAGAAGACGCAGACGACGGACTTTCATGTCAACACAGTGAACGACTATGTTTTCAGCTAAGCGAATAGAACAGGGAAGGTTAAGCGCGTTCTCTTTCCCGTTGCCCGTTGCTTCTGCCGTAGCGCGGAAGCTCCGCCCACTCTCTCCCCTGTCGCTGGCGCGAGCTGATTGGCTGATTTTCTAAATTTTCAATTGTCTATAACTCAAAATTTATGCGTTTAATCCAAAATCGTAAAAGTTACGTATGCTTTAGAATTTCCTCCTCTATCTCGTAGTACCCTTATTTTCGTTCAATATCGGAACGCCCTATATAATAAATAACCTTAATCGGAATCTCGATTCATTTTGTAGTATTTCTAGAAAAAAAATCCTAAAAAGGCCTATTTTTTCGGCCTCTAGAGTGGCCTAACTCCTTAAAATAAGTTTTTGTTCATATGACATGAATCTTCCAGGTTTTTCACTGAAAATATGTCTATGTTTTCTTATTAAGCTTTTTAGTCGTTCTTTCTGGACGGTACTGCATTCTTGAATTTTATTGACCTTATCCTCAATGTCTTGGTCGGTCAAAGTGGCTGTAAGTTCCATCTCCTGATTTACATACGATACTGCCTCTGAATTATTGCTTAATTCATTGTAATGGCAGTTTATTATCACCTGGTCCTTTCGACTGGTTTTGCCTTTATCGAACACCAGATATACTCTATCCAACAACTGGATTTCCCCTGTTGCTTTTAGTTGTATTTAGTTGATTTTAGTTGTATTTTTAATTTGGTCTGCGCCTCTACTTCGAATGTGCACTATTTTTTCAATTTAAGTACAATTACGAATTTAAGAACGTGTTTTCTCCCTTAATTGCAACATTCGCGTGTATTTGTTTTTTAAGTAGTACCGATTTCTCTCCTGTAAATCCAGTAGCCTTAGTATTTACTAATGGAAAAGTAGGGCATTCTAAAAAATTCGTTTCTTTAAATTTTTTATACACTTCGCCGGACAAGCAAGTGATCCGACTGCCTGTATCGATTAACGCCGAGACTTGTATTCCCTCGATTTCTATCATTATCTCCGGACAGTGACTGGAGATCATATTACCTCCTTTTTTGTTCTCTTCTAGCAAAAAATCTCTCGGGTTTTCACATATTGTATTTATTTGCTCAGTAGTTCCTGGTGTGAGGATAATTTCCTGTATTTTTCCTTCTGACTCCTTCCGAAAATTTTCCTTTTCTTTTTCCTTCTGAAGTGGTAGGTATGCTAAGCCGTTCTCATATCTTTGCTCAATCGGGATTGATTCTACTTCCGACATATACTTTTTACATTTAGATGTGTACTCGTTGTACCAGAATATATCAAATTATTCGCCGAGGCTTCTGGTACAACGCTTATGTTTTCCGACCCTTCTTCGTTTATGGCTTCGAGATTAACCGCATTCACTTCGATAGGTTTGTTGCGTGAAGCTCCAGTATTATATGGCCGATTTTACTCATATCTATGGGGTGTTGATTGATTATTTCTATTTGTATGGTTGGAGCGTACATCCTGTCCTCGTGGAGTACCCGCTATACTGTACTCCTGGCGGATTGATCGAGGTTGTGTTTTCTACTTCCACATATTCTAGTAACAGTTTTAAGAAATGCATTGGTCTTTCTTCTGCGTGTGCATTAAAAATAGGCAAATCTAACTTTAAATTGCCTAAGTTATTTGATTGCGGCTGATGTGAGGTGGAGACATACTCAATTAGATCCTTTCTTCAATTCACTAGTTACTGCACGCCCTTTGATGCTGGCCGATCGCTACAGCATCGCCTGGAGCACCTACAGCTGACTGTACGACCCAATGAGCCGCGCGACGTGCAGGGCTCAACATTCTGCAAAGAACGCGTCACCTTACACGGAGCTAGCGAAGACAAAGGTGCAGTGGCTGCTCGCCAGGTGAGCGAGTTAGAGGAGCTGCTGCGGTCTGTTGAAGCGTTGGTAGAGCCTCACAAAATGAGCGGAGCAGAGAAGGCCACTCGGAAAATAATCCAAAAAAAAAGAGAAGGTGCTGTCGCTATTTGGGGAGGACAGCGACGGCGACGTGCTGGAAGTATCCGCTTCAACGCTAAGTGGCACATGAAAGAAAGATGGAGAAAAGGACCCATGTTTTTATATATATATATAATTAGAAATGTATATATATTTTTTTGTTTTTATTGAATAAATTTAACAAGTATTATGTAGATTGAATAATATGTTTTCTAGTTATTGATGCAACTAAATTTTTTTTTGTGTTTTGAAAAAAAAAATTTAGTTGGGGGGACTAATGTAACGGGTACGTTAAACCTAGAAAACAGAAAGATTAATAAGTATTTAATTAGAGTGAATCATGATTATATTAAAAGATGACATTTAAACTTATATAATTTTGATGGAAGCAATACCAATGTTGTGGGCCGGTACACCTAAAAAACACAAAGATTAATTAGTATATATATATATAACAAACAAGAATAATTAATTTTGATGCGCTGAATCCGAATCCGAGCTCAAAATTGCTCCTGTACTTCAGGTTTTCAAGATATCCTAACCTAAAAGTGCAAAAAACGCGTTTTTTAGCTGTTTTTGAGGTTATGTAACCGAACACGAAAAATGTCTACCACAAAAGCTAATACGGAATTTGAAAGTACTAATCCTCCCCTTTCAAACCTACTTGGATTTATTAGAATATCTTTATTTTTCACCAAAATATTGTAATTTATATTGGATAACGGAGAAATGGCCAGACAGATTAGAGTGGACAGTTGGTCAGTATAATGTTGTTTATGAAAGTCTTGTTGACGGTCGCCATATTGGATCTTCTAGGGGTTACAACAAAAAACTGTCACCGGCAATATAAAGGGCATCCTCGAAAACCCCTGAGATAATATTTTGAAGAAAAAATATCGTACCGTCAGCAATAGAGAATGCGTTGTATAAATCTGAACACCTCAGCGTTAATGGGTTAAAACGCTAAAATAAAAAATTTCAAATTACAATATTTTGGTGAAAAATAAAGATATCCCAAAAAGTCCAAGTAGGTTTGAAAGGGGGAGATTAGTACTTTCAAATTCCATATTAGCTTTTATGGTAGACATTTTTCTTTTTCCGTTACATAACCTCAAAAACAGCTAAAAAACGCGTTTTTGCACATTTAGGTTAGGATATCTTGAAAACCTGACGTACAGGAGCAATTTTGAGTTCGGATTCGGATTCAGCGCATCAAAATCCTTCGGAAATGTTTGGTCTGCTTTCTGGCTTTTGACTTTTGTCAAATTTTGTCGGCCTGTGTAATTTAAGAGTTGTGATTTAAAAGTTTTATTTGAGTTGATTTGGTGAATTCATTTAAATGGACATTGTTAAAGACTTTGTTAATTCATTATTTTATTTATAATAATTATTTACCTTCCAGTTAATGAAAAAGTAATAAATATTAGGCAGCAAGCTTATAAGCTCGATTCGAATCTATGGAATCTCGCGCTTCAGCAGCTTCAAATGATGGTTGCAGAACTGGACAATGACTTATAATTACAGCGACAATTGACATGATTAATTAGAAGGCTGAAATTTCGCGCCAAACGCAAAGGGATTGCGCAACATCACTAAGGCGCAGGTCCACGACAGGATGATTACGATTAAAGGACCAAAAGTCAAGCCATCACTGGAAAAGATTACCAGGTCACACAGAAAATCCATCAAAACTCTGAAAACAGAGAAACAATAATTAATTATTATAAAATTATAATCGAGGATATGAAAATAAATTGAACATTTCTGCGCATATAGGGTTAACGTAAACTCATGTAATAAATATGGAAAATTTGAAGTAAACGCAACAAGGCTGCCACCGAATAAAAATTCATGCAGGTACAAACACACATAAACTACAGAAACAATATTTTATTAAAATAAGTAAAAAAGAGAATCTTAGCTTAACGCACACACAACAGAAAAACTCACAAAAATAAACAAGGGTTAATTTAAAAATATAAACATATGAAATCCCTTATTTTTTGTTAAAACTCAATTTACAGTTTAAGTTAAAAATTACTCACACATGCATTGAACACGTTTTGCCAGGAAAATCTGCTATTTTATTGAAGGAAGATCATGAGTACAATAGGGAATTTTCGAAAATGATGAGGGTTACAACCAGATGCACCGTGATGCAAACGCGTGTACAAAAAGGGAAAAGAATTACAAAAAGGGGGAAAAACGACTGCAGCGCTGCAATTTCTCACTCACCGTGTGCGGGTGAGCTCGTGTTTTCACTCACCGTGTGCGGGTGAGCGCGTGTTACATTCACCGTGTGCGGGTGAACGCGTGTTTCATTCACCGTGTGCGGGTGAACGCGAGTGATTCGAACGCACGCTGTTAAACTAATCGAGATCGGATTAAAGAACGCGCGCAATAATTACATACAGAAACAAGTTGAATTTAATACACCTTTCAAAAGACAATCAAATTCTAAACGCGATACTCCTGACGGGATCGCTACCGTTCCCTCGCTAAAGGCCCGCGTGGCCTAGCCAAAATGTCTGATCCGCTCGGTCTATCGAAAATCTAAAGAAAACGGTGTTAATGAATAAAAACTTATCTTTGATGTTCCTGGAACGAAAGAAATATGTTAGTACGACGAACGAGGACACGATGTCGAGACTCCTTGAACCCCTGGTAAATCCTTGACTACTGCTGCTCGTTGCTGCGTCCGTCCTCTCCAAAGGCTCGATCAAGAAGGAGGCACACCTCCGCCGGAAAGCCTAACCCCCCGCTTATCGCTCGCTTCTTTCGCGCGCTCGCGTCTCGCGGACCAATCCAAAATCGCCTACCTCGCGCCCCCTATTCTTATTCCGGTATAGTTGTGATGGACACGGACTATCGGGATTTAGCGCATCGCTTTGGTTCGTGCAACGCAATGAGGACCGCTGTGGTCGATGGCGCGCTCTCGTTGATGCGCGGCGCTTACGTGCTTTCCGATTCGTGACGTCGGTTTTCGACGGAACAAGCTCCCCCCCCAGCAAAGAGGGAATTCGTTGATTACATGTGATTATTAACATAAGGTAACGGACATAGTTGAGTCATATTCCGAAGGTATTCTCCTTGAGAAGTCTTGATTTTGGCGACGCGTACGACACCATCACTCCCAGGACAAACCTCGACGATTACTCCCAGCGACCACTGATTGCATGGTTGATTCTTGTCGATAATAAAAACGACGGATCCGGGTTTAATTTCTCCTTTGGTTTCCAACCACCTTTGTCGTCTTTGAAGTTCAGATAGATATTCCAAGTGCCATCGCTTCCAGAAGTCTTGCCGGGCCTTCGTAATGAAGCGCCAAATTGAGAGGCGATTATCTGGAACAGTAGACAAGTCGCGTTCAGGTAACAAGGTCATGGGGCGGCCGATAAGAAAGTGAGCGGGTGTTAAGGCTTCAGGGTCATTTGGATCGGTGGACATTGTATTAATTGGTCGGGAGTTTAATACTGCCTCGATTTCATACCGCTAAAGTAGTTAACTGTTCGAAGGTTAGCAATTGTCTTTCTATTACTCTTTTCAAATGATGTTTCGCTGATTTTACGGCTGCTTCCCAGATTCCTCCAAAATGAGGGGAGACAGGGGGATTAAAATGCCAAGAGTTGTTAAGTCTATAATTGAATGAGTGTAACTCATCCTTTAGGGGGGTTCATTTCAATAACGCATAGAGTTCCTGCAAAAACCTCCACTATGTAGCAATTGAATGATCTCATCGCGAGCCCTTACAACTTCATCAAACGAATTTGCGCCTGCAAGCATGTCATCGACGTAAAAGTTATTCGTTATGATATTATAAGCTAAGGGGTACCTAGACCTTTCGTCTTCTGCGAGTTGGTAAAGAGTTCGAATTGCTAAAAAGGGTGCTGCCGCTACTCCAAAAGTAACAGTATTTAATTCAAACGTCCTAATTGTGTCATTGTAATACCAAAAGATGCGCTGAAACTGCCTATCGCTTGGATCTAATGAGATTTGCCTATACATCTGCTCTATGTCTGCGGTCATTACAAAAACGTATGTGTGAAATCGAATCAGAATTTCAAATAATTTAGGCTGAATCGTGGGTCCTACCATTAGTTGTCCGTTCAATGATGTTCCTTTATCAGTTTTGGCCGACGCATCGAGAACTACTCGGGTTTTGGTGGTAGTACTGCCTGGTTTTAACATAGCGTGGTGTGGGAGATAATAACCACCAGTACAATTTCCACGTGCTAAGGTCATGTGTCCTAAATCTATGTAATCCTGCAATACTGCCGCATACGCAGCGTAAAAATGCGGATCGAATTGGAATTTTCTTTCTAACGCTTTGAATCGTTGGAAGGCCTTGGATTTCGAAGTGCCCAAGTCTATGTTAGGAGATTTAAATGGTAATTTTAGTACATATCGCCCGTCGTCGTTACGCCTAACATTAGCTAGATAATGTGCTTCGCATGCAGTTTCTTCTTGTGATTTTTGAGGTTTGTCTTTGATTTCTTCTATCTCTCAAAATTTTACGAGTTGGTCGTTTAAATCGGTTAAATTACAGGTCGCTGTTTCATTTACGTCGGGATTGATTCCCCTGGCTATAACCCACCCTAATAACGTTTTTTGTAAATACAAGTCGCAATTGTTTCGAGACAAATTAATTTGACCTACTGAAAGAAATGACAGCGTCATTCCTGAACCCACCAGCAACTCTACAGAACGAGGTGTTTGGAATGCTGGATCAGCCAGACGAATATTTGAAGGAATAGTTATTAATTCGCGTGGGCATACTTCATTAGGAATCGCCTCTGCTATCTTTGGAACAACGAGACAATTCAGCGTCCTTTGATGGTCGTTTAACCTGGAACGAATAATTACTTCTACGCTACCCTTAGATGTGACTTGTACTCCGATTAGTATTAGTAAAGACTAATAGGTCTTTTACCCCTTCTAATCGACAAAGCGAGTTTCTCAACTAACCTTTCTGCGATGAAGTGTGCGGTTGAGCAAGTATCTAGTAGTGCGCGACTTTCGGTGAAAATACCTTGACTATTTTTTATTCTTATAACCGCACTCATCATGAGTTGTGAGTTGAGAGACCGGGAAATCGCGCAAAATCGATCCAAGGATAGTCATGCTGAAGGTCTTCCTGATTTTTCATGGCTGCTGGCTTCGATGCTGGAATCACGATTGGCTGCAGGTTGTTTCAATTCGCCGTGTAACAGCGAGTTGTGACGTTTTGGACAATATCGACAAGGACCTAACTCGCATTTCCCAGGATGGACTTTCAGACAATTGTAGCAAAGTCTTTGTGCCTTGACGACATCCCACCGCTTCTGGATCGAAAGCTTCAAGAGATCAGGACACTTGTAGATAGGGTGCGACTGCTTATACAGCGAACAAGTTGTGTCGAGAGACGTGATCAGAACACGAGTACCATCGTTGGCCCTCCTTGACTTGACCGACTGCTGTACTCGACCCGCTGTTGGGACACCCTTGCTGAAATCTGTTCGAATGTCAGTCTCCATAGTAAATAAACGTGACGCAGTTTCCTGAATAAAATTGTAAAATTGCTGAACTGGTGGGAGTTCTTCCAAAGTCAAAGATTCTTCCCATTTTTGTCGAACTTGATCGGGGACATCTACTTCTAATGCTTTCAATGTGTTCAAGTGCTGTTTGGCATCATCGATGAGCTTGGAGAATTCCTTAGACGAAGCGGAAATTACCGGAACGATATCAAAAAGCGCAACAAGGTGCTTAGAAATTCAGATACGCTTTCTTTCGTAAGAATCGATCAACGTTTGCCACGCCTTGGCATAATTCTCTGCGCTTATGTCATATAGGGAAACCTTATTCAACGCCTCTTTAGTTACGGAATTTCGCAAGTACGTGAGTTTTACCACATTGTCAATATCGGTACGGGAATCTATCATAGTCAAAAATGAATTTTTGAACGTTAACCATTTTTCATGATTTCCACAAAATTTCGGAAGTTCAACAAATGGAAGTTTTAACAGTCGTTGTTTTTCAATGAAAGTGGAATTCCCACTCGGACCTGACGACGACAATGTAGTCTCCCTCATGGAATGGGCTTGGTCTCCCATCGCCTTCACTCTTGCTGCTACGCGATAATAAAACTTCCTAACCCTAGCCCACTCTTCTAATGACCTCTCGTTCTCGGACTCGTCGATCCTTTCGCATAGACCGGCGCAAGTAGCATATGACGCATTGATGTCCTTTAAACGGAGCTCCGCATTTGTTACGTCTAAGGGGGCTATACTCGAGACGTTTACTATTGTCCATAGCTCGTCTAAGAGTTTGGTTAGGTATTTAGTTTTGATGAAAAGAGTCGCACTATTAGTGTTATCCATATTTGTATTTTATTAATAGACGTGAACGCAGTTAAATGAGCGCTAGGAATTTATAACTAATTGAGTTTACTTGGAAATTGAATTTTAATGAAAGGCAAGTGGCTCTAAATTAAAAAATTTTTATCGATTTTAATAAAAAAGACTCGACTACAATTGACTTGAAATGACTCGAAATTAAAGAATTCTATCAATTTTAATAAAAAGACTCGACTACAATTTGGAAATTGAATTTTAATGAAAAGCAAGTGGCTCTAAATTAAAAGAATTTTATCGATTTTAATAAAAAAGACTCGACTACAATTGACTTGAAATGACTCGAAATTCACACACATAAAACTGACAATATTCAACACCAATAAATTTAAATCAACTGAATTTAACGGTATATATTTTTTAAATATCAAAATGAATCTACGAACATCAAATGGTCGTATTAAATCGACTAGACAATTCTATTGCAGCATGGGTACATTCAAGATGAGCTTCAGAGTGTCTTTGACTAACTCTAAAGGGTCTTGACAACCTCTCTGGGCCACGATGCTCAGAGGCACCTCACCCAAAGGGCACGCTCATCCGTTTTGGGCGAAGAGTATACACGAGGTGTACAACGCAAGTTCACAAGTGCATGCACCAAAGTACTTTCTAACTGCTATTGACAGTTTCTTTGAGCAACGACGCTTAAAGAATACCTTACATAAAGGCACGCAGATCTCTTTGTATGGCGAGTGTTTAAAATTGATAAAATCAACGAAATCACTAAATTTATTTTAACAGGAAGAATCTAATTGCAACTCAAAAGAATGAATCTAATTAATAACTCGAAATTAAACAATGATTTTGCCTTTTCAACTCAAGACAGAAAATGCCTTTACTTCTCAATTTAATTGAAAGGAAAAAAATGAATTTAATTCGTACTTTAAAAACACAAATGAAGTTAATTGACACCAAAATAAAGATATTAATTTAATTGTTAACTTTTCGGAAAGAAATGAAGCTAATTGACAAAAAAATAAAGATATTAATTTAATTGTTAATTTTGGGAAAGGAATGAAGCTATTCGACTATCAACTAAGTTTAAACGCAACTGTAATTTACTCGATGATGGTTCAATGAACCAGCTGAATTGAATAAATAAACTTACCTTTCTTTAATGTTGAACCCAGCTGGCTGTAGCTGAGAGTGAGGCGTCCTTTAGTGCGAGTGATGTGTCCTTTGTTAGGAGTGATGTTACGTGGGTGAATAAAATGGCGGCGATGTGGCTCGTATGCAACGTTGTAGCTCGTAAATGAATGGAAAGGCAGAGCTGAGCTCATACCTCAGAGGAGGCACCAAAACGTGTATCGTGGAATCCCAGATGACTCAATATGAATTACCTAGGAGCATTCGAATTAATTAGTCTTTGTTTTTCTTTACTTATTCCTACCTAATCTCCACTAATTGGCTTGAAGCTAATGACTCGAATTGAATGATTCTATGTGATTACAAACAAGGACAATTATTAATAAATTCAGAGAAAGTTACTGAATTGAAGCTCATTTAATTTTACATTTTATCTGGTTAGGTTACTTTTCGTATTAAGGTTAGCCTTGGCTTGGTTGATTGTACTAAAATAAATTGCAAAGAAAAAAGAGGGGGAAGATGGAGTGGCTCTACTGACTTTAATTAATGAAAGGACAAGCTTTAAAATGTAATCGAGATCTAAGGATAATTATTTTTAAGAACGCAGCTGAACGAAAAGATTCATATTAAGTTATTAATAAAAAAAAACACACAATTAAAGGGAAAAAGCAAACGCAAAAAAACCCTTTTTATTGAAGGAAGATCACGAGTACAATAGGGAATTTTCGAAAATGATGAGGGTTACAACCAGATGCACCGTGATGCAAACGCGTGTACAAAAAGGGAAAAGAATTACAAAAAGGGGGAAAAACGACTTTGCAGCGCTGCAATTTCTCACTCACCGTGTGTGGGTGAGCTCGTGTTTTCACTCACCGTGTGCGGGTGAGCGTGTGTTTCATTCACCGTGTACGGGTGAGCGCGTGTTTCATTCACCGTGTGCGGGTGAATATTATTTCCAATATTTGTAGTGCAATATCTTGGCTTTTAATGAAATAAATCAAAAATTTTCAACGAGGTTTTAAAGTGCAGATTTATTCCACATTTTATCATATTTATAACCCTACGAAAAAAATCCGGGCATACGCCCGTATTTGCCCGTAAAAACGGACCGAATTTCCGGGCAAATTCGGGCGTATTTTTCAATGGAAATCCAGGTGGATTTTCGGTTAAAATTTAAACAAACACAACTGATAAATGTAGTAAATACCGTGAAATAGTCTTAAATGTAGAATCTGTCTCGCCATTTTAAAGATTATTATCGGCCCAAAATTCCGCACGGATTTTCTTTCAAAAATACGCCTGGATTGTCGTTGAAAGATACGCCCGAATTTTCACGGGAAAACGGTCCGTTATGACGGGCAAATACGACCGTATGCCCGTATTTTCGCGTGGAATTCCGAGCGAAATTTCACCCAGAAATCCGTCCGGATATTTTAGGTAGGAAACCCAAAGCAAAACTCTTCTGAATTTAAAATATCGAATTTTCTTTGTGACAATAAAAACAAATGAAATTCACTTAATTAATACATATATATATACATACCCACATTCTACACTACAAATACTACAGTATTGAAATATACGCACGTTCATTTGTTTGATCTTTTGGTGTATCGGTTTGAGGTTGTTGTTACTTTTTGTCTTAATGCAAGAAAACTCCAAGTAGAAAGGAGATATAAATACGCATTTTTCAATTTTATTGTTGATACATTTATTATAATTGTATATAGTTTATATATAGTGTATAGTTTATATTCTTAGTTATTATTCTGTATTTATATTTAGTATAAACCTATAAACCAACTTTTGAATAACTATACGGTTGTTAGTAGCGTACTTGTTAATTTCTATTTCCAGCATGTAAGTATAACCCATCAGTATTTTTATAAAAAACTTATAATATTATCCTACTTTTCTTTCTTTATTTATTTTTATGAAATTCTACCTGTATTTATCAAGTTTAAATTGTTTTTTTTGTTTGAGTAAATAAAAAAACTATCATAATGAATAAGCTAAACATTTTATTTCTTTAAAATGATCTTGATATGCACGTTTATTTTATTTATAACGCGTTCTATCCTAGTGAAAACGAATAGTGTACAAAAAGGTATACAAAGGTAAAAAAGGTATACAAACATGCAAAAGTGTATATAAATATTTATTTGTGTGTCAAATGGAACAAATATTTAAATTTATAGTATATATTTTGATACCTTTTTGTACCTTTATAAACATTTATATACAGGGTGTCCCAATATTTTTTTTATGGAATTTTTTTTATGGGATGTTTTTGAGGCACACCTACCATTTTTTCTTAAAATAATACTTAGATCCTCTTTTATAACATCTCCAAGTTTCAAAGCGATTGGAGGAGTAGAACGTACTTAAAAAAATTGAACATCTCTAGCGTATAGGCTGCAGTTTCCCAGGCGCAACAAAGGATAATCGTACATGATAGCAACCCCTGTAGAACCTGTGAGCATTCATTTGTTTTGTGATTTCAACTATTTTCGTGACGTCACTCAATTCCTTCTCCGCTTTGTTTTTCCGTTGAAGAAATTGGTCGCGTGTAATATTATTTTCTTTGGATAATCGAAGTTTTCTGATTATCCATTTTGTTTTCATAATATCAGAAAAGGTTTTGGTATACATAGTTCTCGGAGCATTTACTGCGTTTCTCGATTTTTGTATGTTTCTGCATACATAAATAGTACGTGTAAGCATTCATTTGTTTTGTGATTTCAACTGTTTTTGTGACGACGTTTACAAACGTCGTTTCATTCTCCGCTTTGTTGATCCGTTGAAAAAGCTGGTCCATTGACTTAGTTAAAATGCAACACCTCACTGAAAGAAAAAAAATATCACTTCTTATGATGAGAGGCTGGGGCAGAGTGGATCGATCTTTCAGGGCAACAATGAATCTTTTCAATGAAACATTTAGGCTTGGTAGAACTCCAATCGCAGTCTCGACCGTTCAAAAAACTGTTATAAGGTTTAATGATCACGGCACTGTCAGAGAACTACCTAAATCAGGCAGACCAAGGTCAGCAGTAAATGAAGAGAATTTACTAGATGTTTTGTTGTCATTCGTTGAAGATCCACATAATTCCATCCGCAGGGTTTCTCAAGAGCATGACTTAAGTAAATCGTCTGTACAGAAAATACTAAAAAGAACGAAATTACATCCATTTAAAGTAACACTGATTCAAAAATTGAATGAAGATGATTTCGATCGCCGTGTTGAGTTTTGTGAAGACATGATGGCAAAAATAGTTGAAAATCCTAACTTTCCATCAAATATAGCTTTCTCAGATGAGGCAACCTTTCAATTTGCAGGAACCTTAAATAGACATAACTGCAGATACTGGGCACATGAAAATCCTCATTGGAAACGAGAAGACAAATCACAGTATCCGCAAAAATTAAATGTTTGGGCTGGAATATTAAACAACAGAATTATAGGTCCAATTTTTATTAATGGTAACTTAAACGCTGAAAACTATGAGGCTCTGCTACGAGATCAAATAGTTCCTGCAATTAGAGAAATAGCTGGAGAAAACTTTGACCACACATGGTTTCAGCAGGATGGTGTAGCACCTCACTATGCACGAGACGTTCGTAATTATTTAGAAGACGTATTTGTTAATCGGTGGGTAGGACGGAGAGGCACAATTGAATGGCCAGCTAGATCACCTGATTTGACACCTCTCGATTATTTTTTTTGGGGTTACCTAAAAGATCGGGTATACAAAGCGAAACCCCAAAATTTAGATGAATTACAGTAAAGAATCATAGATGAATCAGCTCTCATTACCACAGAAATGATCCAAAATGCAATTGACGCTTTCTACCATCGATTAGCTTACTGTCAAGAGGTGAATGGAGAACAATTCGAGCACTTAAAATAAAAATATTGTGCTTATCAATGCCAATAATCAAATGTAAGAGTTGAGGGTACTCACGTGAATCTAGCATCCCGATCGTGAGAGGCGAGGGGACTCACGTGAATCTAGCACCCCAATCGTGAGAGGCAAAGGGGCTCACGTAAATCCAGCACCCCACGTCGTTGATCCTGGGTAACGCTAAATGTAAAAAAAAACAAAGTTGACCTTCAAAATGACCTTGAAGATCAAGCTTAAGGTCGAATTCTAGGTCATCATTGGATTCCTTGTTGAAGGTTACTCCAAGAATGACCTTGAACTTTTTCAGTAACACCTGACCCGAGGAAGTATCAAGTTTAAATGACCTTCAGCTGAACTTCAAGGTCACCCTTGACCTACGACCTGAGTACATGTTTTAACGTAAAATTTCCCGCTCTTTCGATTGCCGACGTCAAAAATAGGGGTTCCCATTAAAAAAAAACAAAGTTGACCTGGAAATGACCTTAAAGATGAGGTTCAAGGTCAAATCTAAGATCACCATTGAATTCCTCGCTAAAAGTTATGTAAGACCTAACCTTTATTATTTTTCTTTCTAACTAATCCTCCGAGATTTATAGGTGTTCCCATACTTTTTGGACGAAGTTTTTTTCTAGCACCCCTAGTTTCCGAGTTATGGGCTACTGAATACCAATTTCAGCTTATTCAAAGATCTGGCCTTCAAATGACCTTTGGGCTACATTTGACTATGTTATTTACCGTTGAATAGAAAATTTTTCTCGCTTTCTATTTCTGTAATAAAAAGGGTGGATTCCCATTGAAAAAATTCGACTTAACCTTCAAATGACCCTGAAGGTCAAACCCAAGGTCAAATTCAAGATCACGATCGGATGCGCCGTTTGATTTGCGGAAACTTTTGTATTTAAAGTTTTTTTCTAGCGCCACTAGTTGCAGAGATTTTCAGGTGTTTCCATACTTTTGAGACACCAGAAAAATCCGCGGAATACTTCATTTTCTTGAAAAATTTTTTTTTTATCATATGCACATTTAGGCAAATTTTTTTCTTTGGTATGAACTGCTGAAAAATGATAATTTCATCGCGAAACTTATTTTTATTAAATGCTCAAATACTTATTCATTAAAAAGTAGATAATCTTAAATTTAATGTTTGCGTTATTTTTTAAATGAGCTTTATTTAGAAAAAAGCTCTAATCTTTTAATACTTTTCGTTGTATATGTGATATTCATTTAGTTAAGGCAATAATTAATCTTCGACTGAGTGCCAGACAGTGCCGTTTCAGACACGCGTTGCAAAAAGTGCAATTTTGCAGTGCTTGTCATATTACAGTGTTGCATAATTTATTTAATGATCATTTCGTTTAACAAGAGATTATTTTAATTATTATTTAATTTTTTAGTTATTATTTAATTAGACTGTCACGTCGGACAGACGCGCGCTTAGTCGGTTTATATTCGAGTCTAGACTTTCGTCCAATAACTCGGGTTCTGTAATTGAGTATGTATATCCCTGTTTGTGTGTGCTTGTCTCGAATTTTGTTGAGCCCGAAAAGCGACAATAATTGCCTATTTCGTGCGCTCAATTTTGTTGAGCCCGAAAATCGACAATAATTGCCTATTTCGTGCGCTCAATTTTGTTGAGCCCGAAAATCGACAATAACTGCCTATTTCGTGCGCTCAATTTTGTTGAGCCCGAAAAGCGACAATAACTGCCTATTTCGTACGCTCAACAAGAAGTGAGAGAGAGATAGAGTGTGTGTAAGTATAGATGAAAAGAAATGAACATTAAATAGAAAAACTCACTTTTATTATAACCTCGACGGACGCTTCCTTTACAAAATTGAAT
>UELU01100978.1:0-12065 GCA_900490025.1 Megastigmus dorsalis | reverse complement strand
ATATATATATATATATATATATTGTGACGAGTAATTATTTCCGGGGAATAATTCGCGTCTTCGCGAGCAACAACGGGACGAGCGCGGCTAATTAGTTTAACTGCCGCGCGCGAGAGAGGGAAGCACCTACCGGTGGTGCTTCCATGCCTAACCATGAGAGCGAACGAGAGTGAGATATGGCGCGATCGGCTAGACCGCGCCAGCCCCGAAAAAGCTCGGGAGAGAGACCGCAGCTACGAACGGCAACGGAAGTACGCCGATCGATTGATTCAGGAATTTTGTGGATTAGAATCGCGAGGAACGTGTTTGATGGGAGCATTTGTCGCGGGCAGAGAGTAGTGGAGTGTGCGTGGTACCGCGTGGGCGTGCGCAGCCGACGATTACAAACGTGTTCGAGGAGCAATATCTCCCCGAATTTCCATCAGCTGCGACGAACAGAGAGACGAGCGACTTGCCTCCGTTTCCCCATCAGTTGCGTGATGAGTTGCCGGCCGGACACTCACGAGAGAACGATAGGAGTAAGGAGCTTTGCGCAGAGATACTCCTTACACCGAGTAAGTACTTTTATATTACGCGTGGAGTAGCGAAATTAGAATTGTGCGAGCGTTCGGATATGAATTCCTAACGCTTATTCGTATCGTATTTCTCTCGTAGTATGAAAAAATATTTTTTTATTATTATCTATTCCGTTTTCGTCTATTACGCTCTTTTCATATGAGAAAAAATTATTTCTTTTTTCACAGCGGTGGAGGCTTTGCTGAACGACATTGATAGCGATAGCGACATGACGTTTTTCGAACCGAATCGCTCTAGATACTCAACTTCTGAAGAAGAAGAAAAAGAAGAAGAAGAGGGAAACTACAGTTATACAGTACAAAATAGTGTAAATGCTCAAAATGGTGAGATTAATAACAGTATGAAAGCACGAGTGGACTCGTTAAGTGAAAACGGTATGGAAACTCAGCAAAACGCTACAGCTGAGCAAGAAGAAGGAGAAGAAGAGTACGGTGATGCAGTGGAAAATAGTGAAAATGGTGAAGTTAATAGCAGTTTACATGTGCAAGTGGGTTCATTATGTGAAAACGGTGTGCAGGCGCAATATGTCGAAAATCAAGACCAAGACACGGATACCGAGTCGGTGGATGAAGATTACGAAAGTGAAGCTTTGATTTCATCTGATGACGTCGAAGACGATGAAGATAGAATGATTGGCCAGGATCGCCCGGTTGGACGGATGGGTCGATCATTGCTCATTAATTACAGAGAACCTTTACCTGCTGTTTTTAGAGTATTCGAATTAAATGATATCCCTTCAGAGGAGCCTGGTACAGTTAACAGGAACAACGAGGAACATATCGAGGGGAATGGTCGAACATGAGGCGAAATTCTTCGAAGTTTTTATACGACGCCAGTAAATCCGCGCGATAGAGAGTACCATCGCATAGTCGATAGGGCGCGGATGACGTACCACCGCTTCGATGAAAGGAGCATATTCGATCGCAGCGTTAAGGAATGTAAGTACCCCCTAAATTAATCTTTTACATTTGTTTTTTTTTTTTAAATATAACTCGAAAACTTTTTTATTGTTTTTTGAACTGATCAGACATGAAGAAAACGGAGTGGATGAGATATCGTGTCTCAATTCCAATACTCTTCAAGATTACGCGGAGAGAGTACGGAACGTTAGTCGTGCTCGAGAACTGAGGTGGTACCACAATTTAGTGGAAGACCCCGAATCAACTCTATATAACGAGTCAAATTTGACCGATCTACTCGACAGAGCGCGCGAGTGTTTAAGTGGTCCTCCGGAGGATTAATTCAAATTTTTATCAAGTGAATTAAAATTAAATAAATTATTGTTTTATATTTTGCATTAATTGTATTTAATGAATTGTAATAAATTGTATATTAATTCTTTTTTTTTTATCAATAAAAAGAAAGCACTTGTTATCTTAAAATAAATGTTCCTTTTTCTACCTATTGTAAAAAAAAATAGTATAACCGTCTTCATCATCGTCATTGTCATCTTTTTCGCGCAACTACAACAACGACGAGGATGATGGGTCAAGAGAGGAAAATACCCAAGATTACGCGAGCGATAATCAATCGATGCAGGTAGGCAGCGGTGGTGGTGGTGCTGGTGATGGTCGCGACGGCTGCGGCGGTGGGTGTAGCAGCAACACCGACAGTGAAATATAGGTTCGACCACCTGGTGAGCGGTTTCTTATTTTGAATGAACGAAATCACCATATTCAGAGGTTTCGTTTGAATGCCACGCATTTAATCCTATTTTGTGGCTAGAACTTGTAATACGCGATATCTATGAATATTTAATCTCATTAGGATCGGAAAACGATTTAATAGGCGTGTTGATAAATAGCGAGAATGTTGCTCTTGGTGCAGCTGGATTATCGTTGAGACCAATAAAAAATTTTATATACGATGATTTATGGGCATTAATTAGTAGCTTGACTCAAAGTAATGAAATTTTTACAATAGATGATACCTTTATTTTAGAAGTTACATACGTAAATCTTCCTTTTGGTGGGGGCAGAATGAGAAAAATTTCGTGTCTATACAATGCGAAGACAACTTGTGCTTACCACGGTCCCTTGTAGTAGGCGAGATCCATATTTTTGTAAAACACAACGATACCGCCGAAGCGAAAAGATTGTGGAGCGCGATTCGCGACTGTAGACGACAACTTCAAAAACAGCGTGCTCTAGATTTAATTAAAGCCAGCGGTGTAGATATACCTGACAGAGGATGCAGGTTTAATGAAATTGAATGTTTTCAAAATTTTTACAATATTTTAGGGATAGCAATAGTAGTTTTTGATAAGATGACATTTGGAAGTGGCAAGGCACCGATTTTTGATGGTCGCGCGCGAGTTAACGCGAGTAGATCATATTTTCTGGGCGTTATAGATATTTTATACGACCCTCACGAGCATCATTACGATACTATTTTAATACAGGCGCTACAAAAACCAAATTTTTCTGCTCTTACTGTAATAAGAAATATCAACACGTAGACCAGCACGAGTGTCCGAGTATATGTACGAGTTACTTTGTTTCACCAGCATGTGAAAAAGAAAATATCGATATTTTCGGATGTCGCGAATTTTGTAGAAGTTTTTTTGGAAGAAACTGTTTTGATAATCATAAGAAAGACAGTACTTATAGAGCAAAAAAAAAGAAAATTTGTGATATTGTTAAAATGTGTAATAAATATCAAAAACGTATTCATTTGTACAGAGGAAAGCACGTATGTGGGTTCCAGTATTGTAAACGTTGTGGCACGAAACATTCGGTAAACGAACTGTGTTATATGCAACCAATATGCTGAGTTGCTTGTGTTGGTAGGGGTGGTTTCTAAGAAATAAGGGGATTGAGTGGTCCAAAATCGCCACGCGGCATTAAAAAGTAGATGTCCAACCGAGAATTTTAAGCCCAAAATCAATCATTTATCTCAAGAATTGAGTTTGGACGGGGGGTGGCCGGGTTGGTGGTCTCTTTCTAGTGCATCTATTGCATACAGGGTGTTTCGGGTATATAAGGGCCCTGCACCATCATGTATCGAAGCCATTCCCGCTTAGACTTTGCTCGAAGTAGGACATTGATATTCGCCCCCTTTTGAAAAATAATAACAGTACATTTTAAAAGTAAGTAAAATAAATTCTTTGAATTTTAACAATCTCCCTACAATTTTATATTCCTAAGGGACACGGTAGCTATCTTGGAATAGTCAGTGTACTCGTTTGACGAGCCTCTGTGAGTAAATTAACTTAAAATCGTTTAACAATTAATACAATTTGGCAATAACAAAAATCATTTCGATATTTTGAATTCTAATAATTAATTATTTTGGTCCTTACACTCAACGGAGGGGCCCTGAAGCTATCGTAGATATAGTCAGAGCACTTATTCGTAAGCCTCTATGAGTTGAACAAATTAACAATTAAACAATTTATAAGTAAGATCTTACTCTCCTGAGGGATACGGTAGCTATCTTGAAATAGTCAGTGTACTCGTTTTACGAGCCTCTGTGAGTAGATCAACTTAAAATTGTTTAACAATTAATACAATTTGGCAATAACAAAAATCATTTCGATATTTTGAATTCTAATAATTAATTATTTAGTCCTTACACTCATCGGAGGGACGCTGAAGCTATCGTAGAGACAGTCAGAGCACTTATTCATAAGCCGCTATGAGTTGGACAAATTAAAAATTATACAATTTACAGAATAAAGATCCTTACACTCAACGAGGGGCACTGAAGCTATCATAGCGATAGTTAAGGCACTCAATCTTTGAGCTTCTGCGAGTAGGATATAAAAATTAATATTGGAACGGTCAATAACAAAAAATATCACTATAATTTCACCACACATCTATATTTCACCGAGGAGCGCTGAAGCTATCATTGAGATAGTCAGAGCTCTCGTTTAACGGGCCTCTGCGAGTAAGGATTGGTGAAATTAATTAATTTTTACTAATACCAAGTGGGCTAACTAAGATTACCTGAGAAAATCAGTATATCCTAGTCCCAAACGCCAGGAGTCGTAAACCCTGTCCAATCCTTCCCCCATTTAGTCCGCGCATAATTAATTAGAGTAACCAATATATAAAAACCGCTTTAATCGTAATAAACGATACTACGCAAAATAACAGTGCTCTTACCCATTGCTCGGCTGACCTAGATTGGAAAGCCTGGAGTACAACGAATTGTTATACAATTCATAAAGTATCATCAATTATATAATTTTGATTAGTGCTGATTAATATAAATTATAAAAAAAATGTGATATATTATAATTTGTCATTATAATTTGTGTTAGGATATATTGAAACTTGTTAAAAATTATTAGTCAATAGAATCTGTAGATAATTTGTTAAATTATAATTTCTATTCCTTAAACATTTATTTTTTACTTCCATAATTATTTCTAAAAATTAAACTAATTATATATATCATATCCATTAAATTCAATAATACATTAAGTGTATATTATCACCATTAATTTTTACTAAGATGAAAATAGAAATTTAAATAAATACTGTAAATACATTTTCCCTTCTCCCATTTCTCAACTGTAGACCACAACACAACACTCTATATTTAATTTTACTTATTTTGAACTAAGACTGCATGTTAGACAAAAAAAGTTAAAGCTGCTTCTCCACTATCTTTATTTTTCGGTTCTGCTCCTCGCGGCAGATGGGGCTGCCAACCTCCGCGTTCTAAGCCCATGAAATATGCCGTAGCCGAATTCAGCTACTTTTGTCATCACTGTAACAAATCAATTAATAGTAAAATAAAAGTAGAAGATTTTAGTTTATATAATTATCTAACCTTTATAACAAAACTTATAGAAAATGTTAAATTCAAAGCAGATAAAAAAGATAATAAAATTATTGATTCTGCAAATTCAATAAATTACGTCAATTTTGATCTAAATAAGGCATCAAATATATACGACGATAATTCAGCAAATTCTACAGGAATATCAAATTTCTATACGGCAAAAGAGGAAAATATTTTGACTTTTCCGGATATATATCGTTATTTATAATATTGTATTTGAATTTGTTTATAAATAATATGTTTTTATATAATTAAATGGTTTTTATAATAATTTGTAATTGCATGATTTTATCTGGTGAGCGAAAGAGTGAAAGAACTAGAGAAAGAGAAAGAGAGAGAGAGAGAGAGAGAGAGAGAGAGAGAGGTTAAATATCAAGTACATCGCCGTAATGGATATATTGATGCCATTACGTAGGCCGTGTCACGGCGATCATAGTGGATCGTCCGTGGGCACAGATTTCCCTTAATTCGGTTGCTGATCAACCGAATTAGTAGTGGCTACGGGGCGCGAAAAACTATGGTTTTTCCGCGGACGGTTGGCCGCAGATGTATTTGATCATTTGTTTTGTTCATCTGTTCTATTCTGTTATGGAAACAGAAATAATTTTGTTGAAAAAAGTATGAAAGTCGCTTGCCAGATAGAATCATGTGACCTTTCCTTTTTTCACTTTACGAACAACCGTCTAAGATGTAACAACTAATAAACAAAAAATAACCATAAATACAAAGTTGTTTGAATATTTAATCTATAAGAAGTCTTTCTGTGCACAACTGAATTTTAGAGTTTATTCATGTTGTGCCTAAGCGGTATATACCTGACGTATTTTACTTGTGTACGCGTCTCACTTAGTGGGAGGTAATCAGAGTGGGGGTAACTAAGGCGGAGGCGGTAGCTAAGTGAACGCCGCTTCGGCAGACCTGATCTGTCACTCTTGTAGAGCGTACCTCTGAGATTAATAAATACATTTTTTATGTGCTGAGTTCCTTTTTCATTAACCATTGCTCTGCCAATAATTCAGTAACCTTTTTGTGGAGCCGAAACCCGGGAATATTTTTTTTTTTAATCCGGTTTATGCAGGAGAGATTTCTAAGATGAAGAAAAGAGGTGCAGGCGCTTCATTCGAAAAACCGCCGCTTAAACAAGCTTGCAAGAAAAGTAGAGCGAGATCGGCCCAGGATGAAAATCAAGAGGCGAATATCGCTTCAACATCAAATGGCAATCGTCGACAAGGATTTCCGAGAGCGATATCACCGTAGTACAAAATTTATAATTCGCCTGGAGAAGAAGAAACTGCTCGATCATCAGAGGAAAATGGGCTCGATGAAATATCAACGCGATCTCATAAGGTTAGTCCTACAGTAACAGCAGTTACAGTGAGCGAACGAAGTTCAGCGAAATCTACGTATGCCCGCAAGTGGGCCTCGTTGGCAGCCGTGAAAGAGCAGCAGCGTATTTCTTCATCAAAAGCAGATGTTGCTGAATCTGTCAA
The DNA here is from genome assembly GCA_900490025.1 of Megastigmus dorsalis. Taxonomy (NCBI): domain Eukaryota; kingdom Metazoa; phylum Arthropoda; class Insecta; order Hymenoptera; family Megastigmidae; genus Megastigmus; species Megastigmus dorsalis. The sequence continues at coordinate 5,205 of UELU01100978.1, read as the reverse complement.
TCCTCCCATGGCAACGCAAGATGAGGTTAGGGCGGGACCAACAACGACCAGACGTACGAGAGCTACAAGGAAACCAGCAACCACTACGGAACTTGTAACGGCAGCGCGAAAACGCGCAATATTTTCCACACGCAATCGGGTTCACATTGCCTTTCCACCCACCGGTACTGGACTCACGATTTCGACAATGACGGAGCAAGAATGCGCCGCGACTTCAGCGACTCGGCGACATACAACTTCCGCAGCGACGGCGCAGGGGCCCAATGCGATTCGAGCGAATGACCTCTGTAAAATCATTGCCAGTGTTTAAAGGTGATCCTCTCGACTGGGTACGGTCCAAACAGGCCTACAATCTTTTGACTAGACGACACCCGACATTGACAGTGACAGCGCAAAGGTGCGTTGCTAATACATCGTCGGCGACAGCGCAGTGGCGCACCGCAACATCAATACCGCGCCAGCGCTCGAAATCAGTTGCGGCAAAGCAGGAACGCGCCGCACAAGGACCGTTGACGCTAGGGCGCGTCGCTTTCGCGTGGTCGATAGCGCAGGGATGGCGAAAGCGCGTCGCAATTCCTGCAGTACGCGAGGGCCGATCATCATCTACGGTCGTGCGAAAACGCACCGCCATTTCATCAGCTGTTCCAACAAAAATATTTCCTACAGCTTCACCGAAACCAAACGACGAAGACGTCTTTGAAGATTACTTAGCGACTTTACCGCAGTCGACTCCGAAAGAGCGTTAGATTTAGTAGATACGAATTGTAATGAAAATGACCTTAGCGAGCAATACGACAAGATACCTGACGATTTTGAAACCTATTTACATAGCACTGATCGCGATGATTTAAATCAATGCGAAATGATTTCTAGCACACCTAATAAATCGACTGAAGATCCTATAACAAGACTGGCAAATTTAATTCAGCAATACTTATTAGAAACTCGCGAAATTTCTTTAAGTAGTAACAATTTAAAATTAATGAATCGAATGACCTCTGTAAAATCATTGCCAGTGTTTAAAGGTGATCCTCTCGACTGGGTACAGTTCAAACAGACCTACGATCTCTTGACTCAACTCGGCGACTACACCGATTGCGAGAATGTTATGAGGTTAATTGATGCGCTAACGGGCGATGCTCATGAAGCTACTAAAACATTATTTTCTTCTGGAAGCAATTCAATAGATTTTATAAGAACATTAGAAATGCGTTTTGGTAATTCAAAGCTAATATTAGAAAAGATTATTAATGAAATTAGAAATTTACCAAATTTAGATTCTCAAAAAATTGACTTTGCTTCCAGAGTAAAGAATAGTGTAGCGGCAATAAAAGGTTTAAACGAGACATGCTTATCAAAAGTGTAAGCAATGCGGTCGAAAACATCATTCACTTTTACATTTCTCTGAAAAGCCACGCGATGCACAATCGGAAAGATCTAATGCTCACAATTCTCGCACCGTTAACAATTATGCGAGATGAAATAATGAATCCGCTTTTGCATCTGATAAACAATTACTAGAATCGAAAATTTATCTGAAAATCGTTTCTATTATAGTCAAGGGTGTTATAACATAAAGGCCGAATGCCAAGCCGTATTGCCGAGATACGTGATTTTATTTAAGTATAGGGAGGGATCTGGCTTTACTCGTCTTCTTCATGATCCCGCGAATGCGTGCGGAGCCGAGGGCCTTCCAGCGAGGCGCCTATAGTCGAGCCGTCGTTGGAAGTTGCAGCGAACAAGAGAGATGGAGAACGAGAGAGAGCGGGAATGCGCGAGCGAACGGTGTCATTGTTGTACTAGCCGTTGCCGAGTCAACACGTCCGCGGAGTGAGCTTGAGTTTTTCTTTTCTTTGTTGCGGGGTTTTAGTGGGTGTGAACGAGTTAAGAGGGGAGTTTTTGTTGGGTTGCTCGTGTTAGAGATTCGGGTGAAAATCGCGACGTGGGCGGGCGCGGAAGAGCCGAATACGTGCGGGAAATCGTCGGTAAGCGGGAGTGTACGGGGGCAAGGCGCGAGTTGCGTGTATCGAACGATCCTAAGGAGAGCATTATGTGGAGAGAAAGAGAGAGAGAGTTTAAGCGAGCTTAAGAGCGTGCGTGGAGAGCGAGCTAAGAGTGCGGTCGAGAGAGAGAAGCCAGACACGAGGAAGAGGTAACCCCAAGGTGCACCAGGTCAACCGGGTGAGGAGATCGAGCGGCAGGTCTGTATCAGCTTCTGTGTGGTCGCCGAGTTTCAACGAGGTTGGTTGAAGAATTTTGCGTGCGGTTAGCGGCGTGCTCGGTCGCGGGCAGCGTTATAATTATAGGTTTAGAGCGGCAGGTTTCGAGAGAAAGAGAGAGAGAGAGAGATAGATAGATAGATAGATATAAATTTATTTTGTAACAAAACAAAAATTACAATGCTGTAGAATCTTAAAATAATGCTGATAAAAAACTTGGAGGTACAATATTGCACTAAATATTGCAATAAATAATTGGGTAACACAGTCAATTACAAAATAAATAATACTGATACAGTAAGTCAAAATACGTAAGTGATATCACAGTTACAGCTTATAAATACAAAATAAAATTCGCAAAATTCAGTCTAATATCCATCAGTCAAAAGGTAAAAATAAAAATAAAAAAATAAAAATAAAGGATAAAAGAGGACATTACAAAGCCATTCACACCCACATAAATGACCATTCACTCATACATTCATGCCAATAAATACACGAATACGGTTAAAAATGAAGTATATGGGACGCCACAGAATAAATTGACATTCAGCAACGCCCCTCGGCATAAATGTACTTGTCAGTGTAAGTTAATTAGGTGCTTTTTCACTGCTGATTTGAACCTGCCGAGCGAATGAATAAAGCGGATCTCAGCAGGCAGGGAATTCCAAAGATGCGCACCTTGGACCTGGAACGATCGCTTGCCCGTTTCGGTGCGCATCAAGGGGAGCGCGAGTTCTTTAGTCTCCCCCCTAATAGGGCCCCTGGGCACATATCTGGAGAAGAGACACTGCAGATAGTCTGTTGAATTCATACGCACGATTTTGTACATCAGTACAGCCATGAAATAATAACTCATGTATCAGTGCGTAGCCAGCCCAGGGCAGTTCTGTGGGGAGAGACATGATCATCCCTCCTCAAGCCCATCACGTACCTAACACAGGAGTTCTGCAAAACTTGAATTCTGTTTCTCAGCTCCTGCGAGGCATCCAGCAAAACAACAGAGCAGTAGTCTACATGAGGGAACAGCAACGTCTCAGCAAGCCTTTTGCGCAGAGTCTCGGTGGTGTACTGACGGAAAAATCGAAGACTATACAAGATTCTATTAAATTTTTTAGCTGTCGAGTCGACGTGTGGCTTCCTAGAAAGAGTCGTATCTAGCACAACACCAAGACTGTTAACCGTGCGCGAGAACGGCACAGTGACACCGCCATCCAGGTCAATGCTGGGACACGCAACATCATAAAAGTTCGAAACAAATCGATTATTGCCAAACAAAATGGCTTTAGTTTTTCCAACATTGAGCCTGAGTGACGCGTCATGCGCCCACGTTACCACGGCCATCGTAGCCCGCTGAAGCATCTCTAACCCCCATGCAAACACTCTCGAGAACCTGAGTATAAATTTGTAAGTAATCCGTGTAGAGAATATGCTGGACGCCCACAGGATGGAGGACGTCACGTATATCGTTAATGTAGAGGCAAAACAATAAGGGCCCCAGCACTGAGCCCTGTGGAACGCCCAGATTGGTGGTAAGCCAGCCTGACTTACCAGAAACATTAGTAATCACAGCTTGCTCTCGGTTAGAGAGGTATGAGCTGATCCACACAAGCGCAGATCTACAGAAGCCCATCAATCTTAGCCTCTCGAGAAGACGAGAGGGCAAAATTGGGTCGAATGCCTTACTAGAATCGAACAAAAGTAGTAATGTCACCAGTTTTTTGTCGAGTTCCGTCCGTATGTCCTCAGTAAGCTTAAGAAGTGCCGTCTGTGTCGAGTGATTTGGTCTAAAACCCGTTTGCATAGGATCGAGGATCTTAGATTTTGTGCGATGCTCCTGCAACTGCCCGTGCGCAATCTTTTCCAGCACCTTTGAGAGAAAACACAATAGCGCAATTGGACGAAAATCAGTGACAGAAGTAGGTATTCCATTCTTTTTTAATGGAACAACATGTGCTCTCTTCAAAAGGGCCGGAAACCTGCCACTCGCAAAGGATGAATTGAACAACTTGACGAGAAGAGAGCCGATGACTGGCAGTGCTTTTACTATAACACTTTGCGGTATGCCATCAGCTCCCCGCGCCTGCAATGAAAAGTGAGTGATCGCAAGGATAACATCATTAATACTAGTGTTTTTAAAACAAAAGCCTTCCTCAGAACTTAAAGCAATAATCCTCTCGCGACCCTCACTATGATCACGGGGAGATACTGACACACCGGCAAAGTGCCTATTAAGCTCCTCAGGCGTCAAGACATTCAACTTCTCTACATGTCTGGGTAAGAGGCCCGGCTTCTCATTTATTTCCAGACATTATTAGCCGCAAAAGCATCAAACAATCGGTTCTTGCAATAAGAGGTGCGCGACTCCTCGACTAAGGCTGTATTCTGCCTGCGTAAGGTAATAAATTGATGCAATAACGCTGGATCCTTGGTCCTCTTTTATCGATGATAGATGGTATTCTGTTTTCTGAGCTGTTGGGCCAACTCTACGTCAATCCACGGCAGCCTGCCCTTTTTCATAGTACATGTTTTTATAGGTGCCAATTCATCAATCGCCGCCGTTAGATTAACACAGAGGCAGTCCAAAGCAAGCTCAGGATCAGCATTTGCATCGCAATCAAACGGCGACCAATCACAGCCAGCTAGCCTGGCAGTAAGCTCTGTTGGGTCTATGTTTTTAGACCCAAGAGAAAGAGAGAGAGAGAGAGATAGATAGATAGATAGATATAAGTTTATTTGTAAATAGTTTACAAAATGTACATGTCAAATACATATTGATTTTTCTTTTGGATTATACATTTCATTATTTATGGTTTTTCGCAGTTATACATTTTCAGTCTTTCTATGATATCACAGCTGAGTCAGTCTTACATTGTTTCAGTCGTCAAAAATTACAACTTAAAAGTAATATCACAGAGCGTCTTAATTAAAATACAAATAAACAAATTTAATATAAAGAAACGATCGATATCTATCAGTCTTGGTT
>UELU01100971.1:0-13376 GCA_900490025.1 Megastigmus dorsalis | reverse complement strand
ACTTTGTGTGATATTTTGAGAATTTTTTCTGCAATGTACATTTTAACTTTTTAGAAATATTAAAATGAAACTCTTTTTGAACATTTTAAAGAAATAATTCTGATATATGGTTACGTTGTTTGCACAAGTCGTGCAAAATATTGCATGAAATATTTCTGAAATGATTCATAAATTATTTTGAAAATATTACAAGCAAGGATTCTACAATGATGTATTTAGCTTTTGAAAAATATTACCAGCAACTTTTTTGAAATATTTCTTGAAAACTTTGTGTGATATTTTGAGAATTTTTTCTGCAATGTACATTTTAACTTTTTAGAAATATTAAAATGAAACTCTTTTTGAACATTTTAAAGAAATAATTCTGATATATGGTTACGTTGTTTGCTCAAATCGTGCAAAATATTGCATGAAATATTTCTGAAATGATTCATAAATCATTTTTAAAATATTACAAGCAAGGATTCTACAAGGATGTATTTAACTTTTGAAAAATATTACCAACAACTTTTTTGAAATATTTCTTGCAATATATATTGCAATATTTCTTGCAATATGGATATATTGTTACGTTGTTTGCACAATTCGTGCAAAATATTGCATGCCATATTTCTGAGATGTTTCATAAATTATTTTTAAAATATTGCAAGCAAGATTTCTACAAGCATGTATTTCACTTTTACAATATATTACTAACAACTTTTTCGAAATATTTCTTGAAAACTTTGTGTGATATTTTAAAAAGGTTTTCTGGATTGTTTTATTTAACTTTTTAAAAATATTAAATTGAAACATTTTTTAAATATTCAAAACAAATGTACCTGAAATATTGTTACGTTCTTTGCACAGATATTGCATGAAATATTTTTAAAATGTTTTTTAAATTATTTTTAAAATATTGCATATTAAATTTCTACAATCGCATATTCATGTTTTCAAAAACATTTGGAATTTACCTTTCTGAAATATTTTTTATAGCACTATAACCTAAAAATCGCAACTTCGTTGCTTGTTTTTGGCATCTCGTACTATAAAATACGGTATGAAACTGGTACTTAAAAGCTTGTTTACTTCACTCGTTACAGAAATCTCTTGTTGCGTAAATAAAGCCTTTTCGTACCCGTTGTATAATATACTATAAAAAATCTTTAATAAAATGTTTAATCTTTAATCTTTAGCAAAATGGTTAATCTTTATTCAACATTTTAATGTTTATTAAACATTTGGTTCTACATTTATATTCATCATTTTCTTTTACATTTATATTATTACTTAAATAGAATTTTATTACATTAGTTAATTTTTATTAGTTAAATGGAATTTGTTTTACATTGAATAGAACAGTTAAGTATATGTAAAAAATATAAACATATCATTAATATTTAATCGCTCTCTGCATCTGAATCAAGATTAGTAGGTTTAAATGATAATCTGGTTTTTGTGGATTTGCGGTAAAATAATCAAATATTTTTAATAAATAATTGATCTAAAATTATACAAAAATAATTAGATGTACAAACTTACTTAGGATTACGCTTCAAACGCGGTTTTGCCTGATCCAAATAACCAGAAATAGACTTTTATTTGGTCATCGGTAATATCATTATATGACATTTTTACTACTTCTAAAAAAGGAATAAAATTCAATTAAAGTAAATTATTTTTAAAAGTAGTATGAAATAAGCGACTTTAAGGACGTTCACGGACGGCAGTGGAGCTTACGCAACTCATCTTTCTATACATATACATTTCAATATGTATTGTCAAGAATAAGTTGAGCTAGTCAGCACTGCTAAGCTCCGCCTACTCTGCGCGGAAGCACAAAATTTTCAGTCCTGCGCAGTTAACATAAATCTGGCAACGTCTATGTATATATTTATCGCTTTCGCAAACGCACACAACATACACACACATACATGTTATGTTCGGTTACGGCGGCGAATGCTAGTACAGCGTTGCCAAGTCGTCTGCTGTTTTCTTTCCCCACGTGCCTTGGCGAGAAGAAAGTGGACAAAATTCTACATTTCAAACAGCCGTATCTCGAAAATAAACACAGGTTGCTATGTTTAATAAAATTGTATCTTAATCAGTACATGTTTTACTATAACATACTAGTTTTTGGTAAAAATCAATTGCTATTTGACACGGCAAAGCTTAAAAAACATCTTGTAAAAACGGCTCAGTATAGGAATCCTGTGTTAAAAGCAGCAATTTCTTACGTCGATATCTCAAAATTTAGGTCCGGTAGCCCTATTTTTAAAAATGGCTTTGCATAAAGCAGATCATAGAGAACGTATATATTCAATTTCATGAAAATCAAATGATAATTGAGTTTTCCGTGAACGTCCGTAAGCGACCTTACATGATGTGAAAGTGGATTATTTTATTATATAAAAAATAATTTGTATTTGATTGAAATTCAGGAATTGTAATTAACAACAATACACTATAGCGTGAAGCAAAATATGGAAATATATATATATTGTATAGTTATTATTTATAATCTATATTTATTCAACTAAGGTCTTTAATTCAACTAAGGTCGGTAGTCGCTTATATATTAATCCTTTCTAAAAATTCTAACATAAAATCAAATTTTTGTTACATGATTTGTTGTGTATTACACACCATTACAAACAAAAGGAACAATTTTTTTTGAAATTTTCAAAAAAATATTTCAAAGATAGTTTGCAAAACATTTTATACGACATATACAGATTTTTACAAAATATTTTTGAGTTTTCTATATATACATTTAAACGTTTTGCAAACACTGTTAAAATCTATATTAAAATTTATGAACAACAGCTGTACAATGTGTAAAAAACTTTAATAAAATATAAGTTAAATCCGAATTATTGGTAACAATATTACCAACAAGATTATTTCATGTGCGTGACAAATCACATAAAACTGACTATATAAGATTTAACTCACAATTTACAGAAGGCATATAAATAATCTTACGGTAGATGCAACTACACAACGTAAGCTTTGAAAAGGAAGAATTTTGTACATTATCATGTGACTTCCTTCCAGTAAAACTAAAATTTTGCAGAATTTCATCAGTTATTAATTTTGATATCATGTTACACAATTATTTCACAACGATAATTATGATTCCAGTTGTAGTTTTCGTGTAATAAATACAAAACTATTCATAAAATGTTAAAATATGAGTATGAACGCAATTTTTTAGTAAAAATTTTTAACAAATTCAGTTACAAAAATTGTTTAAATATACATATTAAAAAAATTTTATTTTTAAGTCTAGTATAAAGTTTAACCTTGAAAATAAAATTATATATATATATATTATATATCAAAAAATATTTTAGGTTTATTTTTTTATCCAATAATTACATTAATTTTGAAATGCAATTGTCTGACCTTGACATATTAACTGATGATTTGTTAATATATTATTCTTCATTAAACAAAAGGTCGTTCATTCAAAATAGCTTAGTCATGAATGTCGTATCAAATCATATATATATATCCTTTACGATGAACACTGATAAATAATATGAACTAAAGTATGAATATTCAAAAAAGCAATTCTTTGATACGATAATCATTGTTGATATAAAAAATACGAATTCTCAAAATATGACTAAGCTATTAAAAATTAACGAGCTTTTGTTTAATAAAGAATAATATATTAAGAGAAACATCAGTTAATATGTCAAGGTCAAACATTTGCATTTCAAAATTAAAAAACGTAAATACAATTGTACATCTAACAAATTAAAAATATTTTTCTGTTGTTTACATTTCACATAAAAATAATGTTAAAGTAACAATTAACTATCAAGCAATGTCACTATTTGAGAAGCAAAGTATCCTTTTCACAAGTCCCTATTCTTTTTTAAATGCAAATATCCTACTAAAAGTAAGAAATTACATAGTAAAAATGTATACCTAAATACTTTTGGCGAAGACAAAAAATAATATGCGAAAGCAATTAAAAAAATATACCGATGATAATAAAACCAGTAGGATATCTTTTAAAAAAAAACATCGGCTTCTATGAACAAAAAGCAAAAATGCTTTGTATCGGTATAAATTATATTTTTTTTTTTTTTTTTTCATTTATTTATTGTCGCATCCCCCAGGAAGTGTATTAGCGACATTGGTACATAAGTTACATATTTACATGAGCTTGATTACATAGTATAAAGTGAGTACATAGATTATAATACATATAAATTACACTATAGAATATTCGTGATTTTAGCTTCTTTCAGGAATTTTATTACTTTTTGGCACTGATGCATATTGTTGAGTAGGGTTTCTAGGTCACTTGATAACTTGAAATGTTGTCGTTCGTTTTGGAATTTCGCACAGTGTAGTAGTATATGCTCGATATTCAGTCTAGTTTGACATTCTTCGCACTTTGGTGGTTCTTCTTGGTTTAGTAGGTGTTGGTGAGTTTGAGGTGTGTGACCAATCCTGAGTCTGGTGATAAGAATTTGGTCTTTTCTTTTGAAGTTAGTGACTGGGTTGGATTGAAATACATAGTTTTTAATTTTTCGAAGTGAGTAGCCGTTTGATTCGTCTATCCATCGGTTATTTATTTCTTTGATTATTTCGTTTCTAATTATTTTGAGGCCTATGTTTTTATTTATTTTGCATTCGTTGGTGTAGTTTAGCTCGCTGGCCATTAAAACTGCTTCATGGGCCATCATATTGTCATTGGAATCAACTAGACATAGTTCAACTATCCCTTCGAGTGGTGTCAGTTTGCTTAGTATGTGTTGGATGATCGTGTTTTGTGAATGTTTCTGTTGCAATTGGTTGATTAGATCTTCGGAGGCTGTATGAATTATCGTTCTTTCATTAAAGGTTGTGTTGCTTAAGATCTGTAGAATTAAGATTTCCTGTGAAGATTGAAGTCTGTAGTGCTTTGGTAGTTTTAACAATATTTTTTCTTGAGAAGGTAGAATAGCAGCTGCTCCAATGCTATTCGCTGTTAACGTGATCTCTGTGTATATGTGGAGTATTTTGGGAGGGAGTTCGGTTCGCACAGTTTGCTCGTCTTCTCTCTTCTTGTCTATTTGACTGGAGAGTGTGGTTTCGTACGAAAGAAAATCGTGATAACTTAGTTGAAAGTCGCTGAGATATATTTTTGCTCGGAGATAAAAAGTTTTTTTTTGTCGTGGTTTGTTTACATCATAGATGTCGAGACTTCTTGAGAGGAGACAATGTGCTTGATTATTTGGTGAGTGTAAGATTTTGATTGTATAGTTTAAAACTAACTTTTTCCGTCTCAAGGGTAATGGTAGCATGTTACTTTCACTGAGAATACTATTTATAGGACTCGTTCTATAAGCTCCGGTAGCTATTCTCATGGTTTCGTGTAAAATAACATTTAGTTTGTTGAGTGTGCTTTCGCTGGCTGATTCGTATGCTATGCAACCGTAATCTATTTTTGATTGGATCAGAGCTTTGTATGTATTGATTAGTACCTGTTGGCTTGCACCCCAGCTTCTTGCGGATAGACATTTTAAAGTATTTATTCGACGTGTAGGTTTTTTAGTTCAGTGATGTGTGGATTCCGTGTATCAAAGATGATGCCCAGTATTTCGACTTCGTCAACTACTTGTATTGGTTCATTGCCAATGAACAGGTGCAAGTCCTGATTGTTATTTCCATAGTTCTGGAACAGTATCGTTTGACATTTTGTTGAAGAGAATTGGAATGCGGTTATGTTTGCGAAACCATTTAACTTGTTTAATACGTGTTGCATGAGTCTGATACTAGTTTTGACATTTTTTCCTTGTAAAAATAAGGTAATATCATCAGCGAAGGCTAATTATGTTTCATAATTATCCAGTTTAATCTTTATATAGTTCCATTACGTAGTTATATTGAAAATTGTCGAATCAGGTCTGGGTTTTTAATGTACCTCATCAAATATAGCATTTTATAGAAAAACTACGTAAAAAATATTTAACTGAAGCTTGGACTCTACTGTTTCAATCTTCTTATTTGGATTTGCCTCATTAGCATCAATAGGGAAATATTTCGATATCAAGCTTAATTCATTGTTAATTAATGGGTCTATCTTAGAAGATTGTTGCTTTCCTGCGTCATGTTTATATTTATCGTTCTTCTGGCGCCTCATAATTATGTTGCATTTATGTACAGTTGTTTTTAGCATACCTAAAATAATTTCAAAATTTCTTTATTGGATTAACAGTAAAAGAAATCATTCTAAAATAATGCAAAAACATTGTATAAAATATTTCACGAAAGCTTGTATAAATATTAGTTGAAACATGTGTAAAAAATGTTTAAGAAGTAATTTAATATAATTAAATGAATTATTTCATTGTAATATTTTACATATATTATCACAAGTTTAAAACTAACGATTAAAAAATATTGTTGCAATATTGCTTAAAACATTTTTTTGAAATATTTCAGAAATTTCGGTGTAATATTGCCATGAAACATTAATTCCGAAAAACAATTGGGGAAAAATTTTTTCAAAAATCTTTTAAAGAACCTTGCATAAATATTGCACAAAATATATGAATGTTTGAATAAACTTTACTTTAAACATTTCTAGAAACTTAACAAAATGTAAAATATATCAAAGAATTTATCATTGAATGCGAAGTAACATTTCAACCTTACCATATATCTGGCACAACATATCCTTGCTTGAAAGATTCTCAAAATCAATTCATTGCAGATCAGCATCCTTTGTTGGATCATGCACATTATTTTCGTTGAGATTTCCACTTTGTGATACATTCAAGGTTGATGGCGGTAAAAATTGAGAAGGACTAGCTTCAGAAATATTTTCCTTTCCTGAATCTGATTCATTTGTAATATCCAAAGGATCTTTCAATGTTGCTACATTTTCATTTTCAGGTTCACTGTCATCTCGTTGTGTCACTTTTGTTTTTTTTTGCGGGAACTTCAACAAAATCAGAAGGCAAGGTTTTCTTGTTTCGTTTTCCTCTACTTTTTTCAAATTGTCGCTGTCTGGTTCACTCATTTGTTCTTAATTGTTAAAATTAGCTTCTTCAGCTGCTTTAGTATATTCGTCTGAAATATAGCACAATTAGGTATATTTCGTCTAAAATATTTTAAATTTGTTGTTAAATTGTTATTTAACCCTTTCGTGCACATAAGAATTACAGCTATGGTGCGGAAAAACTGTTTCTACTTTAAGGGGTCCCTATCCGCGCTGAATCTGAATCCGGGGTCAGATTTTTAAAATTCAAGATGGCGGATCCAATATGGCGGATAACATATCGAAAAAGTCAATATTTTGCAAAACAAAAAATTCTAGCCTATTCTATGTGAAAAAACAAATAAAATGTGTTCGGTATTTTTTCGATTTGTTGCATAGTTTTCGAGTAAAAAATTCATAAAGTTTGTTTTTCAAATAGAGGCCCACTTGCCGTCTATTCCAATTAACTATTGAATTTGCAAGAGCCAATAATTTTATTCTCAGAGATATACTAGATACGGAAAGCTTACAACTGAGAGCTACCAAACTCTTACATGCATGAAAAGAATAGACGGCAAGTGGGCCTCTATTTGTTATATGCAAACTTTATGAATTTTTTACTCGAAAACTATGCGACAAATTGAAAAAATACTCAACAGTTTTTTATTTGTTCTTTCACATAGAATACGATACAATTTTTAGTTTTGTAAAATATTGACTTTTTCGATATGTCGTCCGCCATATTGGATCCGCCATCTTCAATTTTCAAAATGTGACCCCGGATTAGGATTCAGCGCGGATCGGGACCCCTTAAGTAGAAACAGTTTTTCCGCACCATAGCTGTAACTCTTATGTGCACGAAAGGGTTAAATATATTTATTTATTTATTATATCAAGTTGTTACATAAAATTGTTGAAGGTTAATATTTACCATAATACTTAATGACTCTAGATATATTTTTTGACTCCCAGTCTTTTACTGGTTTTTCATTTCCAATAATTGCTCTTTTCTTAGATGTTGGAGAATACGTAGAAGGAAACACGTAATTACTCTCTTTAACCATCCAGTGAGATGGTATAACCAATTTTTTATCATCTTCATTAAGTATAAGTACGTACTTCTTCATACTGAAAATATACAAATTAAAATAGACATAGATGGTATTAAATAACAATAAAAAAAAATTGTTTAAGTGGACGTCGGACCCACCTGTTTCATTGACTGATATAGACCAATAACACGTAAAACGTTTTTCTAAGTATACTCTTGAAGGCGTGGACCGATTCACTAGAAATTTCGGGTGCTGCCTTCAAATGCATAAATAAAGCACGCTCAGGGTACAAAATTGGAAAAAATGATAAAAATCTAAAGAAAATTCTTTCCCAATATCTATATGGAAACACGCCTTTATGCTACTGCATGGCGATCAGTGTTATCCCTTGTGGAAATGTGTCGCGTGAAGTAGGCGTTCTAAAATCATGCCAAAAATGTGAAAAAATGATCCTTTCTGCGCCAAAAATGTAGTATTTCGGACATTTGGAACGTTTTTGGCACAGTTTGGCACATTTATTATATAATTTTTCAGAAAAATTTGTTAATACTCAGGACCGCATATTTATTTTAAATGTGGAAAAGTTTTGGCACAATTTAGAACATTTTTTTTGTATTTTAAAACGATTGAAGCATGCTTTGGCACATTTTTGTTATATTTTATAATACTTTTAGCACAATTATATAGCAAAATTTCTCTTTTTACACAAATTGTACCGAAAATGTTCCACACGAAATAAGAGAAACTTTTTTATTTCCTATGAGAAAAGTTTGTGCTAAAAATGTTCCGTACATAGACAAAAGTATGCCACAATTGTACCAAAAATGTTCCAAACGTCCGATATACGACATTTAAGGCACAGTTTAGAACAATTTTGTCTGCATTTTTGGCACATTTTTGGGAAAAAAAAAACATTTCCACTACGGATGCGTCTGCTTTTTCACTTCTGTATAAATAATTATTCAATTTTATACAAAAAAGTACCTTGAGCGCGCTTAATATAAAGCTGGAAAACTTTTTAAAATTAATATCCGACGCGATAGGTCAAGTATTTTGTTTTAACTTTGAAAAACCTCACGGTGATAGTAGCTTCGTCTGCTAGCTGCTACTCATAAATTCTTTTTACATTCTATGCCTAGTAGAGGGCAGCATACGCATAGAATTTAAATTGGATTTATGAGAAGCAGACGAAGCTACTATCACTGTGAGGTTTTTCGAAGTTAAAACAAAATACTTGACTTATCGCGTCGGATATTAATTTAAAAAAATTTTCTAGCTTGGAATCTCCTTTTTTTGTATGGAGTTTCAACAATTTCCTTTGCCTGTAATGTGGCTATAAGCTAACTCAATACTTACTTATTTTATGATTATATATGTGCTACTTCACACACAATTTTGGTGAGAGAAGGTAGGAATTAAAAAGAGACAAAAAGGTACACATCACTGCAATTTAAGTTTGAAAATGTGGCCATTTGGCCTTTATTTCTTTATTTATTGTTCCACTCAAAAAAATATTTTATATATTACATGGTGGATCTAAAAATGCCGGCTTACGCTAATCGCGGTTCTTTCTTTCGCATATTATTCGTTGCACGTCCTTTTATCGCGTCATAGAACATTCTCGCCCATTCGTCGCCCGTTTCACACCGGTCGCGTATTCGGCTTCTCGCGGGGTGGCTATATTCCGCGGTCACGTTTATTCCGATATCTCCTCGCAGTGGTCGTCATCGTAAGTGCCATCTCCTCGCGGGCGAGGAGGAACCACTCACCACGTTCGTCCATACAAGTTTACCCGAGGCCCAGATTGCGGGGCGCCCTGGTTTTCTGTGAATTTCCAGAAAACCAGGACTGGAGGCGTTTTCCCTATATGTCCACGAAATTTGCAATACATTTTTTATTAACAAATAAATTGTTTAAATAGCCATATCTCCTTAACAATTAGAGATAGGGACTTGAAATGTACGCCAAATTTTTTCTTTTTTATTTACAAAACTTTGCATGTTGTACCACGATTACTCGATTCGCGCGTACAGAAACTTGGTAATTTCTTTAATATCTTTGGCTACCCTGAATATAATGAGGTTTAAAATCTCTCATTTTAAAGAATAGATATGCCTCTATACGTTTTCAAAGAAAAATACGACTTTTGTGTATTTATTTATTATTTATACACAGTTTTCAATAAGAAAAATACTTGAAAAAGTACATTCGCATATATAATAAGCATTTAACGGTATATATTACGAATAAATCAACTCTAAATTGACATGCATAAGTTCATTTCAAGACAAAACAGGAGCATTCAAAATTTTGAGATCAACTTTAGTTGAACTAAAGTTATTAATGAAAGTGTATAAGAAATCGTGCGAACGTCCTCGCAGAACGCGCGCGAACGTCGAGACGGTTACGATGCTTGCACGATTTCTTATACACTTTCATTAATAACTTTAGTTCAACTAAAGCTGATCTCAAAATTTTGAAAGCTCCTGTTTTCTCTTGAAATAAAGAACATATAGATGTAAATTTAGAGTTGATTTATTCGTAATACATACCATGAAATGCTTATTATACATATGCGAATGATACTTTTTCAAGCATTTTTCTTATTGAAAACTGTGTATAAATAATAAATAAAAACACAAAAGTCGTATTTTTCTTTGAAAACGTATAGAGGCATATTTTTTCTATAAAATGAGAGCTTATAAGCCTCATTATATTGAGTGCAGCCAAAGATACTAAAGAAATTATCAAACTCTAAAGAGTAATCATGGGTTTTATCAAAAAATCACCAATATCTCAAAAACTATGAGAGATAGCTTGAAAAACATGATAGAAAACTTTTATAATTAAAAAAGAAAAAATTTGGCGTTCGGTTTAGGTCTCTATCTCTAATTGTTTAGGAGATATGGCCATTTAAACAATTTATTTGTTAATAAAAAATGTATTGCAAATTTCCATGAAAAGTAACAAAAATGTTCGTTATATACACACCAAAACCTATCATTTAAGCCAAAGTTACCTCATGGACATATCACAAGCATTGTGGCCGTGTAGACTACGGTGAGAGCCAATAAAATTATTTACCTTAAATGTGCCATCACCATACAGGATGGTACATTCTTTTAACCGATCCAACATCTGTGGATGGATGAAAATCAAGGCGATTTCATCATCGACCCCTCTACAATGCCCTTGATACACATGCGCAATCGGGCCAAAATCGCGTATGCTATGGCTCAAATCTTCCAGGGTGGCTGGTATTGGAGGCACATTTAGTGATCTGTAGCGCAACATCGTTGACCTTATGTCTTGAAAAACAAAATTTCGTCCTATGTTTGGAAATCTGCAATTAAAAAATTGTATATATAATTATAAAGAAATTCATTGTGTAGGAAAGGCACAAAATACAAGTCAATGAAGTACGTAAATGAATGAAATACGTAATATTTACATCATTGCAGAGGTGTTGACCGAGAGTTTAACCCGAAAAATAATCTCTATCTTAATATATTTCGTTAAATGTGAGAATCGATAAGATAGAATCTTTCGGATAACATAATGTGATAATATAAAAAAATTTTATCAAAAAACTGTTTTGATACTTACTCGGCAAGCGTGTCATTAAAAATCGTGAACAGTGGAACATATGATTCCTGGCACCGGCGTAAAAGCTCCCTCTTCCACTCCATTTTTTCTATAAAAATGGGATCGGGATCATGGCCCGTACGTTCCACTGAAAGACCTAGGTCTATAGTCAAATTATTATCGGTGGTGTAAATACGGCCTCTACATCCACCAGCCGATCATCGTTGGCATCTGTAAATATGTGTAGATCTTGCATCCTGATGGTACACAAAACCATCGTAAAAGTACAGTGCTGTATCCTCCCTTTCTCCAGGAAAATGAAGTAACTAAATATGCAAAAAAAAATTAATGAATAAAAATAATCGCTAAACTTCAATAAACGCTAAAAAGTCAAAAAATCAGCTATAAAATATTGAGAGAGAGAGAGAGAGAGAGGGAGAGAGAGAGAGAGAGAGAGAGAGAGCATTCAAAGGTTCAAGTTAATACGGTGATACGCGAAATGGGCATAACTTTTTTTTCTCTCGAGTTGAACATTTTGACGTCACAAAATAGTTCTCTGATTTTCATATTTTACATTCAATTAGATACAATATAAATGAATTTTTTTCGCTAAAAATATTCTTAAATAAATGACTATTATAAAAAAAAGATATATATTGTGAAATTCGAGTGACCCTACACTTTTTAACAACATTTCTTTTCCACGTTGACTCACTTTTCACCTTTTTCTGGCCTCTTTCCGACTTCATATTTTAGAAATATTACTCAATAAATATTTATGATACTCACGATGCAAGCTTTTAAGGCAAATGATTTATACTTTATGAAAAGTCCGCTATCTGCATAAACAACCGACCGCGCGCAGTGCGTAGAACAAATGTCTATTGGACGATCACATTTTTAATACATTTAGATATAGAAGAAATTTATATAAACTAAACCCTAAGATATTATACCGTAAGTCCGGCGCTCTTGAGTTTAGAATTTTAAAGGAAAAAAAGATTATTATTGTCGTTATTATAAATAATTAACATAAGCCCTTTACTATTATTTGTTACTGTAAAATATTTATAATTATAATTATAAGGATACATTTTATTAATAGTACACATTGTAAATTTAATATTTTTTTTTATAATAGTCCCCGCAAAAAGTTACAGTTGTAAAAGTAATGCCTTAGCTCACACGACCAATCGTATAAATGGAAGATATAGACTAAAACTTGTACCCGCTTTTCGACCTCAAGGACGTAAAATTAGTTTAAATATGTATATAAAGTTTAGCAATTCATAATTTAATACATTACACTGTCACGCCTTATCGTTATATACACGCATAACGGAAATATCAAAACCATATTAATAACTGCAAAATCCTATAATAATATATATTGTTATATAGGACTATATATTATATATAATATTACTTGAATGAATAATTTGAGGACATTACATATAATATATATGATGAGGTTCGACCGAGCCACGATATTTAGAAAAATCGAATTTTTGATAAGGCACAGGAATTATAACAAATAACTTATAGTAATTTATATAATTAATAAGTAGATTTACGGATATTTAAAATCATAACAATACGAATATACTCAATGATCAAAATTTTAATTTTATCTCATACAAAAAAAATATATTAGATAAAATAAAATAATAGAGTAATTAGATGATGAATTTATTATTCCTTTATTGTTCAAACTAGGTAAGGTGATTTTATTGATCTTCACAGAATACATAATACAAAAATTTACTGGCTCT
>UELU01100961.1:0-11501 GCA_900490025.1 Megastigmus dorsalis | reverse complement strand
AACAGTTTTTAGAGGCGCTAACTCATTAATAGCTTCCATTAGATTCGAACCGAGACTATCAAGCGCCCCATCTAAGTCAAAGTCTGAGTCTGATGGGTCAAATGACGACCAGTCGCAGCGACACAGCAATTCATTAAGCTCCTCATAATCTATCTTATGATAGTTTCTGAAACTAAAAACATCGTTTGGAGGAGAAACAATACAAAGGTTAATAGTGACATCAATAATGCTGTACCTACTACGAAAGGGTGCCAAGTTGTTCCCAAAGTCACGTACCGTATCGTTATCGTCAACAAGTATTATGTCAATCCACGTATGAGATGTGTCGGTATGATGCGTTGAGCCGTGCTGGATGATCTTAAGGGAGAGTTCATGCGAAAGATTCCGATTAAACTCTGCATCTCCATTCGCCGACAACAAGTCTGCATTCAGATCCCCCAAGATAACCTTGTGACTATAATTGCCGCACAAATTCCGTAAGGAAGAGAGAAAATCAGGGTCTCTATTAAAAGCAATTTTTGGGGGCCGATAAACTATTCCGACCAAGACTGACGGTGAGTTGCCCCTTTGTACTTCACACATGAGAAATTCCGGTATAGATGGTTTTATTTGACCCGTACTTTTAGATGTAGATAAAACGTTGACTTTGAAGTCATTTCTGATATATAAGGCAACACCACCGCCATGAATATTACGGTCTTGACGCACGAGACTGTACCCCTCAATCCGCACGAGACTGTCGTCGACGATTGGGCCAAGCCATGACTCCGCAATTCCGAAAAGGTGGTAAGACGGACCGTCAGCAAGAAACTGACGGACTTGCTCAATGTGAGCTCTCAAAGAATTCACATTGAGAAAGCCCGCCCTCAATGCTCGCTCTATCGCCCCACCAGCAGCGTCCCGCTGAAGTCGTGCAAAGGATACAGCACCCCCAATGTTAGGTTGGCCGCCCTCCTTCTCTATAACTCGAGTAGTAGGGTAGCCAATCCTTCCACGATAGGCATCAGATATCACCTGCAGGTCCGCAGCGGAGGTGAAAATGTGCGAGATAGAGAGAGGGAGAGAGAGAGAGAGAGAGTACGAGGGAGGAAGGTTGGGGAAGGGCTTATAGATTATCGAATTCCTTTGGATCTTATCAAAGCAGAGAGAGAGAGAGAGAGAGAGCGTGGGGGGGGGGGAGATAACAGAGTACGGAAGCAGCACGAGCGCGAGAGGAGCAACTCCTGGAGGAATCGCCAGGAACCACCGTGGGTGACAGAGGACTCAGAGAAGCCGGGGAATGAGCAGCTCGCATGGCCAATTATAAATTCGGCGAGTTGAAAAATTGCGACGGTCGCAGGACTCCGGTGAGGTATCCGGACTTTACGGGGAAATTAGGGCCCGGATCCGGATCGTCACGTCACAAATGTCACAAAGAAATGCGTTCTATGGTCGGAAATAATCGCTCGTGGTTTTCCATAGTTATCGATATATTTTAAAATAAGTTATCGATATGTTTGAAAATCTTATTATAAATACAGTTATCGTGTTCGCTTTCTTTATAGGGTAAAATACAAAAAATTTTGAAAAAACTTCGGTAGTTATTTCAAATATTTTTAACACCTGCCCTCGATGTCGGCAACGGTCCAAAGAAATCAATGGATTATAGATCATGTGACTTATTTACTAACACTTTTTTTTAACAATTTTTTTTGGTAAGATTACTTTAAATCTATCAAACGTTATTCTACCAATTAATTCGTTAATGATATCAAAACGTTTCTTAAAAATTTTCCCTTCTCTAGAATTTATACGATGTTTCAATTTAATTATATATTCATCTTCTGCTTGCAATTTAAGAAAATCTGTAATGTCTTAATTATTTCCTTATCCGGCGAAATACTTAGCATTGCAGCTATATTTATTTCCATATCTGTATTTTGCGAAGTTTCGCACATTTGCGGTCTACTCAAGTAGTCTGCTACATTATTTTTCTTGCCAAGTAGATATTCTGCGTCGCTCTCATAATCTTACAATGATAAATTCCAGCACTGTAATCTGGCATTGCTGGATTTACAGCTTTTTAAAAAGGTTAAAGCTTCGTGGTCTGTGCGTACGATAATCTTTTTTGCTCCCCTCAAATACGTGTCTAACCGATCCGTCCGTCCTTCCTTCCCTCAAAATCTCCTCTCGGCAATATTCTAGGCCTCGATCTAGCGCAACTCCTCGAATATTCCACTCTAATCTTGCCACGTGGCGATATACAATGGCGAAGGATTTGGCGAGTGGCACGGTGCGTCTATCTCGGATCACGGCAGGACAACGAGTGACGCCTTCTTCTCCGTTTTTCAGCTTCCGCCTTCTTCTCCAACTCGAACTGTCGTGCCATCTCTCTTGTTCCTGTGTCGTTCTTATATTCTGTCTCGTTCTCCTTTTGGTCGTTGCGTCGATCCATTCGCGCTTCCTGGCGCTCCTCGATATTGATTCGTTAATTGATTTCTTCCTCGGTTCCTTCGTGGCGCATCTTCCAATCGTTCATACCTAATATATTCAGGTCGGTGCTAATTAGTGGCCGACCTGAGTCCCGTCGCTGACACTAGCTCCCTCCTCCGGCGCGCGCAATTCGAAACGAACAATTACTGTGCCCGAAATACGCGAATATACCACCCTAGGCTTTTTTCGGAAAGTCCCTAGGCATATAGCACTAGGGGATTTTGCGCGCATGGGTTCGGCGCACGGCGCCGTCATTACCGAGTCAGATACCGTCACGCGCCGTATTTAGCGAAGGTTCCGTACGCGCATGTCTGACTCGCGCCTATCTCTCTCGCTCTAACCTTTGCTCGCTGTCTCTCTCACTCTCACGCTCCGTGTGGCCGCTCCACCGCGTATTCTGGCTGGACGCTATCGTCGCGCCCTGGTGAATCTATGTAGTGGTGTGCTTTCCCATGCTTTCGCATAGCATAGGGGTCACGTCGCACCGCCTCACATATATTGGCGCAGGTGGCGCGTACGTGCCGTCACGTCGTCTGCAACGCAAGGCCCAGCTGTCGCTTTCTCGTCGTCCTTGTCGTCGCACATCGTTTCCGTCGTGATTGCTGCTCCCCGTCGTCGTCATCGGTGCAAAGACGTGGCCGGACAACCGTGTCGTCTCGTGCTGGTGTCACCCGGTGGCATCATCGTCGTTGGCGCTTCGTCGGTGGTGCATGCAGGCCGGCTCAGTGCCTGCCTGCTTGGTCGCTATCGCCTCCTCGTCTTTCTCGTGCAGTGGGTCGGTCCAGGCATTCTCAAAACAAACGCGAATCCTCCCTCGTTAATTACATTCATTTTATTTTTCCCCTCGTGGCAGTGGTGGCGGACATCGTCGTCGCGGACTCGCTGCCCTGGCAGTGTACGTAACCCGTAACGGCGCCGGGAAAGAAAAGACGGAGTTGGGTTGGTTTTTATTTAAACTTTCTTTTATTTTCGCAATTCCCTCTTGTGAGGTCAAATCAGCCTCACAATATTTAATAAGTCCCTCCACGATCACGTAATGGATCCTGAAGGGATTATACGAAATACCTCTGTATCCTAAGTTTGTCGCGAAGCGCAATGCTTACTCGATTTACTAGGATACAGTACTATTACTAGTACAGCAGGTTCGCCGGAGAGCGCAGTGTTCTCCAGGCCAGCCGCGAGTAAAAAACACGCTTGATTTTTACACTCTGTTCGAATTCGTTGCTGCTTGTATAACGGCAAGGTTCCTCCAAACAATTTTCAAAAAATCGAATTTTTTTTTTCCATAAATTCCTAAGAAATACTCTTAGAAATAGTATAGGATTAGTCTCGAAGGTTGGCGGCACCGAGAAGTAGGTAGAGAAGAGGGGAGAGCGGTGCGCACCAAGTGCTAAATCCGGCTGCTCGAGCGCCTGGTGCGGTTATGAAAAGGCAGTAGCTTCAGATAAATTACATAACTTCAAACATCCGCCGGCTTAAGATCAAGAAATTGAAGATCTTTTCCAACCAATTTACGAAGAATTAACTGACGAAAAGTTGCTCGAGAGATGTTTAGGGGCTAATACTCAAAACAATAACGAAAGTTATTATTCGTGTGTCTGAAACATAGCTCCTAAACACAAATTTGTTGGAAAACAAGCACTTTAAATTGCTACTCTTAGTGCTGCTTGCATTTTTAATGAAGGGCTTTTACCGATATTGAAAGTTATGGAACTTGTGGGTGTCAAAATCGAACCGCAAACAAGGCAGTTCGCTGATAAGGCCAACGACAAGCGTGTTGATCGAGCCAAACTACTGAAGCGTCTAAAGAACATCGAACTGCTTCTAGAAATGTAAGAATACTTGAAAATGATACCTACGAAGATCAGAAAGTAAAATTCACTTTTTTTACGATTTTTCACGAATAAAAACTTAAATCGGTTTTTTCTCGAAACCGCGTTTTTTCAACTGGATGTCACTCGTATTTCGAAACTATTGCACTTATCAACATGAACCAAACGGCATTTTACTCTTTAGATGTCTCTTTATGGTCGGTACTACAACCAAAAATATTCATTGTTATTTAAAAAGTTACAAACAATTAAAAGTGCAAAAAAAGGGTCGAAAAATTCAAAAGTCCGATATTGTGTTTTTTTTCGGTAAAATGTTTCATTGTAGTACCAACCATAGCCAATTTGATACAAAATATGAAACCGTTTTATTATTTGCTTTCAGATGATTCGTTTCCAAGAAATAACGACACCCGCTAACAAATTGGACGAGTTTGAGCAGCCATTATCAGAGCCGTCATTTAAAAAAAAAATTCAAATAGTTTAATATATGTACTTTTAACTGTAAAAAGTTTGATTCTGAAATATTTTTTTTACTATAAATAAAATTTATTTAAAAAAAAAACACATTTTATTGGTGTACCCTGGCCTTAAACGAGCAACTAGTCGACAGAGCCTTTAGATAAAGGAAAATAAAAGTATGAGAAGGAAATATTAATTAAACGAGGAGTTTATTCTTGGAGAGGATCGAGTACAAGAGTGCGTACTGCCGTGTTTATATAGTTTTCGAGTTCTTGATTTTCCGCTTCCCTCTCTCCTTGATCGATCATCGGTGTGTCCACGCGCTCGGTTGTGAGCGCTTGATTAGCCGAAAACCTCTCGCTCTTAATAGTGTGCGCGCGTGTGTGTGTTTGATCATCACGATCAGCGGTCGAACCTCTTTTCTCTCGCTCTTATTATATTTTCGATTAGATTCTAATTCATTTCACTACTACCAATAATCGCTATTCACTTGGTTTTTAATATTTCTTAATCGTAATTCCTTATTTATATTTATATTATTAATAACTGATTTTACTTATTATTCTATCAACTGTGTTAATTTTATTTTTAAATTAATTAATTTATTCTAATATATATATTTATAATAACTACTATAATTTCTATTTATATAATGCCTTAACTGCATTATTATTTTCGCAAGCTTCAATGTGAATTCTTATATAAGTATTTATAATTAACATTATTCTACTTTCGGTGGTTTTAATTAATGTTCTACCTATTTATATAACACGTCATTATCTTATATCTAACGAATCGTATTTAATTTAACTGATTTGTTAACACTTCTAAGTGTTAAAGATATAAAAAAATTAAATTTTCATAAATTTTTAATATTTTCGAATTTACTGCCAAACGTTCTTAAGTAATAACACGATATTTGTATATATATATATATATATATATATAGAGGCTTTTCACACTAACGGAAAACCAAAAAAATTTTGTAATGAAACTTTGGAAAATATCTGCAAATGATTGTCATGTTAGTACACGAATAATGAATCGATTACATTTAATGCTTTAAACTTTAGTGAGACTTTATTTTCGGTGTAATGAGACGTACCAGACGCGGTTAATTATGCAGATGGGCATGTCAAACTAGGATTAAGAATCTTACCACACAAGATAAAAATTCTACATTAGATGTCTAGTACTTTATTCGGCTGGGCTATCATACAAAATAATTACATTACAATTAAATGAAAAGGACACTAGGGTGATAATACAGCCACGTTCACAGTATCATTTTTTCTACTAACATGACTTTGCATGACACAAGTGTTGGAGTTGCTGCTATTGGAGTAGCACAGGACCTTTCTGCTGGACAAATCGTATGAAGTACATCTATGGAGCGAAAGTAATCATCTAGGTTTGCTTGAGGAGATTAATTATGTGTACTTCCTTCGTATCATAGTTAGATGTTTCCTAACCTCCAAACAGTTATGGTTGGTCTGTGTGATGAATGTAATCCTTTCCTTCCTTTCTCTTGTCATTTATGTATGCTTGAGTGTTTCCTTTTGTGCTAGAATAGTATGCTTTACTAATTTCCCCTGTCTTGCTATTTGCGAAGCGCTCCTGTGATCACTTACCTTCACTTCTCTGGCTTTCTGCTGCTGCTGGGAACTCCTACTGCGCGAGCCTACTTTCCATGGTACTGTGGTAAACTCATGACTACCTCTGGTGAAGCTCTTCCTGTCCACTAACTCTTGGAGGCTCGTTTCCAATCTAGTCTCTGGTGGTCGAGTTTTAATATTCCAATATGCTGTTGGTGAGTAGTGTGCAGAGGGGAAAAAGATTTATCTGGATAGCTTGTGAGGGAATAGGTTTCCAGGCGGTGTGTATGCTTTCGCACACACTGTCTGTGCGTTATATTTCATTTTTAGGCTAGATAGGGGTACGGATGTGCGTGTGCGTTTGGAGTTCTCGCACTTTAGCCATATGCTAGGTGCTATCCGCGGACTCCCTACGCCAACTCAGTCACCGAGTGCTGAGTTCTAAGAGTTAGACTTACTTTATTTAATTTTTAGTTCTTTTAGGATAGGGATAAGTGACTGGACGGATTGCCATGTCAGAACATTTAAAAGTGACTTATTTCAGTAACTAAATTGAAAACTAAGTGGCTGCTCCACTTCCAAGTAATATGGCGGTTGCTAATGAATGAAATTGAAAAATTCTAGCGAAATTTTAAAGAATAAATATTAGTTCACAATTTTTTCATATTGCAATCATCTGGCTAAACTTTTTCGGATTTGAAATATCGAATTTTTGGAAAAAAATTTCAAAAATTTACGCATTGTATTCTAAAAATAAGCTATGAAATTTTTCAATCGCCATTTAGATCAATTCTGTCGACGGCAATTGAAATATAATTTTTTCTAAGACGTTTACATAAAAACTGTTCGAAATCAGACACTTTAAAATTTAAACTTTATTCGTAAAGCATAAAAAATTTCTCAGTTATACAAGCTAGTTACAGCTAATATGGAAATTTAATTTATGTACAGTCTCTTTTCTTCGCCATTACAAGTTTAGTCAATACAAATTTTTTATGAATCATTTTCGAAAACATAAGTTAGATCTTTAAATACACTTAAGCAAAGCTTGAGCTCTGATCCCATTACCCAAAGATTTATTTCCGAAAACACTGAAAAAAGTATGGAAATTGTCAGCTGCACGTGACTCTCTTGTTGCAATGTGAGCTGAGCATCCTTCTTGAAACAGAGTAGGTATTTCCAAAATCATTCGGTAAGGCTTGGAAGTGGAGCAGTAACTTACAAGGGGAACCCGAGGAGTCCGGGAAACCGCTTTGGCTGAAACTTTGGAAAATGGTTTCTTGTACCTAAAAATGAAATTCAGCGCCTATAATTCAAATGGGCCCTAAATCCAAAGATAATAACAGATTCAGCAATGTATACGAAAAACACGTGCTGTTTCAAATCAAGATAACTCAGCAATTAAAATTGCTATCGACTGGTAAAAAAAAGCAAATAAAAATTTCTTATAATTCTTATCTTTATGTAAGTCCTTACCATTTTTATTCACAAGATATGGATAATTGAAACTAAGGCGGAATATTACATCTGAAATAGACTTCAGTTTTTCCACTATTTTTCAAGGTAAAATTGTACTTTAATTTCAATCATCCATAACTTTTGGACGAAATAAGCTAACGACTCAAATAAAAAAAAAAGGAAATGAAAGGAAATTTTTCCTACTTTCATTTGCTTTTTCATATCAGTCAATATCAATTTTAAATGCTGAGTTATCTTGATTTGAAGCAGCACCTGCTTTTTCGTATATTTTGCTTAAGGGGTTAGGCCACACTAGAGGCCGAAAAAATAAGCTTTCTTAGGACTTTTTTTCTAGAAATACTACAAAATAAATCGAGATTCCAATTAAGGATATTTATTACATATATGGCGGCTGTGCAGCATTTTTCTGATGACGTCTTCGTTTTTTCAAGGCTCACGGCCGGACAAACCACAGCTCCTGTAATTTTTGAATTTCAATTAGCCAATTTGTTTTTTTTTTTAATTTTATACACTAACTGCTAGAAAAGTACGTAGGTTTTTTCGATATTTTAATTTATGGCCAAATGGCGCACTTCCAAAGTAAAAAGTAAAAAATTTGCTTGAAAAATCATCAGATAATTGTTAATAACAAATGAACTATGCAATTTAAAGAATAATCCTACGTACTTCTATAAACAATATATTTTTCAAGATATATTCAAAATTTAAAGTAAATCGGTTGAAAATTGTCTGAGTTATGTTTCCGGCCAGCTCAAAAAATACAGTTTTGAGATAAACACGTTTAAAGTTTTGAGTAGTAGAAAATTACGAATAATGTTTTACTACCTTTAATCAGCGATGCCTGCAGCGTAAAATTGGTCTTCCAGGTTATCGTCCTGCTCTTGTTTTTTTTTTCTGCTTCTTGTCTAGAATAGTCTATACACAAATGGTTTCAATAACATCTGCCGTATACCTGCTCTGTTTCCCTAACGTCCCTTTTCTCGAGCGGTCACAAAGGTAGGCCAGAGGGCCTTGTACTAACATTAAAAAACCGTGTACTTAGACATTTTTTCCCACTATAATCTTTTGACACATCATTTTTGAGATCTAAAGGGACAATTTAAAACAAAAAAAAATCGATTTTTCGAAAATTCTAGAGTGGCCTAACCCCTTAAGGGGGTATTATCCCTATAGGCTGTATTTTCCTACATTCACCTGAAACAAAAAGACCAATGCATTAATTACATTTAATACAATATATATCATATATTTGACTATAATTTATGCCAATTTTAATATGAAAAATCAAATAATTTCATGGGAACTTGCTAATATTACTTCAGCAACATATTCTGGCCACGCGCAGGATCCTGACCAAACCATATAATGGATTTTGCTCTATAATATCTCAAAATGTCTGTAAAAGACTACTTGAGGACCTAACGTTATTTACCTAGGCAAGAAATAAGATCCAGAATTTTCTGAAAAATAATATTGCTCGGTAAGCAAAATAATTCTTAAATTTCTAATTTTTTTCATATTTACAATGATACTTACATGTTAATTGGCATTTTGGTTAAAATAAATAGCGTTAGGTCCTCCAGTATGTTATTACAAACATTTTAAGACCTCATATGTGAAAATCCATCCAATAGTTCCTCCAGTATGTTATTTCAAACATTTTAAGACCTCATATGTGAAAATCCATCCAATAGTTCCTCCAGGATCCTGCGCGTACTCTAAAAACATGAAACGCTGCACTGACTAGCTGGGTATGTTCTTTATATTTCGGTCTCTCTTGCGCTCTCACATGTAAATGTGTGAGGTGTAAACTTGAATCATGTAGTGTCAAGTTCAAGGCTGAGAAGACGGATGTAGAGCAAGCACGCTGTCTCTCTCTCTGATAACAGCTCTCCACGAGGCAACTTCGTTAGCAACGTCTTCTACAACTTTCATCGATTCGACTCAAGAAATTCATCACTGGCTCTACTCAACAGCACCAGACAACTCTGTGGGACACGTCACCTGCTTTACGCAACAGCTCGTCACTCATGACGATTAATACAACCGCCTTGGCTCTCAGGTAACCAAACTCAAATTATTGAGGTTAGGCGCCCACGTGTCCCACTCGGAGCGGCATACTCAATTGGTCAGCGTGCAGTCGCAATTACAATCATAAATATTTAGTGGGCTTGTTTCAAAGACCCGCGTCAGTGTTAGTGAAGTGCGAGGACAGTCGTGTGGAACAGTTCACTGATAGCAGCGGACATACTCACTATCGTCGCCAACCTGAATAGTTCACCAGGTGAGCTATCTCTATGAGAGAGATTGTTGCGTCAATCACATAACCTCAATAGGTAAACCTATACAATTACGAGCTGCCTCACATCATAAAGATAACCTTAATTGTAACAGTGTTAATAATAAGTAATTTTGTAAAAGAGTAATCATAAGTCATGTTGTAAAAGTATAATAATTTAAAACAAGTGTAATTCAAAATAAATTTGATATGAAAGTTGTAATTGGTATGCTCTTGCAATTTACTTCATCACCCACAGCATGTTCCTCATAATAATTATTGTATTTACAAACACGTATAAAATAATACATAAAATTATTGTCATTATATAGTTTTAAACTCTTTGACTTAGTACTTACATGTTTATTCTTGGAACACATATACATTTGATATGTCTTGTTTACAGTCCAGTCCAGCATGTGCAGGCAAAGATGAGACATAACTTTCTTGCCTGGAAAAAGAAATCACACAAAGAACCACTTTTTCATATAACACTAGTCACATGTAAAGCAAGAATACTTATCTGATCTCATTGAATTTCTTCATTGAAAATTCTTTTATTTTGAATACTTTACATTCATCACGACACTTATTATATCTGACTTTGCTGCTATAGCAGTCAACAGACTGTAAACAACTTGAATCTAAACCATATGACTGCATGCAATGCAGTATCTATTCGCTCGAGCTGCCACCTTGCCTCGTCGATAAAGCAGACAACGTGTATTATAATCGACAGAGTAGCGACACTAGCGATGCGATCTTTTGAAAACTGAATACATAATACATTTACATAATGATCGAAAACTAGTAAACGATTGTTATTTTAAATTATTTTATTCTGCAAGTGCTTAGTTATAATTTTTAAAATGACAACCTTATTAAATAAATGATGCTAAATAGCTGAAATTGTATTTGATGAACATTATATTTTCTTGCGGCATTTATGATTCGGAATAGATACCTCAAAAGGACTTTCGTTTACAGAATGAGTTTTAGTATCTCAATGTATAAAAATATTTTATTTTGCATAGAAAATACGATATCGTGACTTATATAACTAGAATAATGGAAAAAATCATTATTTTGTGAGTTTTAATTTTTGCGATTTTATTTCTTAAATATTTGTAACTTCTTTATTGTTTGGATTTACTGTTCGAAAATTTGTTTTTAGGTTCGCTATAATATGTACTTTAGGAATATACAGGCTGTATAGAAATCATCGCATGTGCTATACCGCTTGACACACTTAGCACGCACCACTTTTGACTTAAGTTTATTCGTAACTGGATAGAAAAATAAATGTGCTACAGGTCTCATTCGATGTTAAGTTGCGATAAGAATTCAATGCTATAGCCAGAATTAATATAAAATTTTTGGTTCAAA
>UELU01100956.1:0-10090 GCA_900490025.1 Megastigmus dorsalis | reverse complement strand
CCGCGCCGCGATACGCGACAACATCCGACCAATCCGTCGCTAGCAAGCTGCTAGGTGCTCCAGAAACTTACTAGCGTCGCTAACTTACTCTTCCTCACGGTAGGTGCTCCGCCGTGAAGAAGACGAGCCGACACACACACTACACTCCTGCTCACCGCGTAGCGCCCTATGGAGTCTACGGGTCACTAGGTGCCCCGGTAACCCGTCGACTCTAGGGATCCTGCATTATCTACGGAAGGCACTCCTCCGTCGATAATACAGCCGTTTAGCCCCCGATAATGATTGTACCTGTTAGGCGTAAGCAGTATATGTAACCAACATATACACCGATGTTACACACTAACCGTTTAGTATTCATTTGTTTATTTGAGTTCTCTTATATTCTTACAGGCTGGTATCCCGGAAACCGCCGACAGCCAGGCGTAAAGCAACACGCATATTTGTTATTCATTATTATTTAAAATTGTATCGGTAGTCTAATTATATATTTTCAAATAGAATTATTTCACCTTAACCAGTCTAGTTTAATTGGACCGAAACCCTGCATTCCACCTTCCCGAAAATCCCTCGGTTATAACCATATAGTCAAGCAATATTGTAGCGTAGTTTTAAAAATTTCTGTAATATTGAATATTTTCAGATGGTGGCGGTGGTATCGGCGACCACCACCACCATCCCCAGCCACTGCAATTTGATAATTTGCATGGTTGCAAAAATAAATTCGCTGATTAACTAATAATTCTTTATTTTAAATAATATTTTAAATTAGACGCGCGCGTGCGCGCGCACACACACACACACACACACACACACCCACCTACATTTTAAAAAAGTTAATACATTTTTATATAAAACGTTGAAAATGTTTTCCATTGGACACGTAAGCACTTTATAATCACTTGAAAAATATATAATAAAAAGCCGTTAGAATGGCTCTAGCTGGCAGTGCATCGAGTGCGCACTGCAATCCGGGCACAACCATAGCCCGCACGTACCGCAACGCATCTAGCGGCGGATTCTCTGGGCGAAGTAAGGCTTAGCACAACCCCAGCACATGTCGGTTCCGCGCTTGGGCCGCTCCACGTCGCCGGTACGTAGCTGCTGCTACTGTAAAATACTCTTCCTAGCAGCTCGTCGCTGGCACAACAATTCTATCCGGCGCTGGATGTGTATCAGGCTCCTGGTCTTCTTCATTTGTAGCACTTGCAGTCGCACTTTCCAATAATGTTTCTTGAGCCCCAGGAGTCGATGCAGGAGGGACTCAGCCACTGCGTTCTCCATCGGTGACTCGTACTCGTCATCTGAAAAACAAAATACATAGATAATGAATTAAAAATATTAGAATAATAGTTAATAATCACGTCACTCTGGTCCTCAGCCATGGCCAGAGGGTCCTGAGGGGCCTGATCAGCTGGTGGCGGCGATTGAGGAGAATCAAACTCTTCGGGCATTGCATTTACTGTTTTGACCTCCACCAACGGCTTGTCCTCCTCCTCCTTCATATCGACATTCACCTCCTCGAATGTCCAAACTGCAAGAATAAATTATTATTAATAATTTTAAAAACATAGAATGATTATTTTTAAATTTAAAACTCATCCTCAGGAGTGGGCTCGACCTTCATTGTCAAACCCAACGCGTGGTCCTCCGGCGCCTCCAGGGCAGCGCATCGCCGCAAGTATTCCCACATACGTGGGGACCCGCGCTGCAACGGCGAGGGCGACATCGGCGAATCATCGTTGTAATCTCTGTCCATGCTCGGGGCTGGCGACGCACGCTCCACTTTGATGTAGTTGTTGTACATGACGATATTTTTTGTGTAAAGTTGTAAGTCGTTAAGGTAGCCTCCTTGGGGACTGATCGCGGACTGACCGCAAACCAGAGCCTATATCTAAAGCCCCCTAGCTCCCCCCACCGTTAATTGACGAAAAAACACTCAGCCTTTTTGGTGCCTCAGACTCTAAAGTCGAATATGATATTTTTCGTAAAGAAAAAAATTCATAATTACCCTTTTTTGTCCAAGCGACTCGCTCATTTTACGAGAAACAGCGTGAGAACCGACTGGGAAGGTAAAATCCAAGATCGAAATCGACACATGAAGTGTTGAATTTATAAAAAATATTTATTTGATATAAAATATCTCATATTAATTATATAAGGAGAGATGTACATCGCATTCCATATTTATGAAAAGCATACGAAAATGAATCTTTTGGAAGCTATATGATCCTAGAACTGTCTGGGAAATAAAATTTGCGTTTGAAAACGGCACCCCGATCACAAACCAATCATGGACGTAGTGAATGAGAGATACGAAATACCGCAAGTGGGGGCCCTCAGTAGAGGGTTCGGGTTGGGTTGGGTTGGGTTGGGTTAATCCCACCACCGATTCCGTTCGGGTGAAAGCCCCGGTGGTCGGTGCAGGTTCCACGGATTTTGGGGGGAGCCATATATACTATAGAGATGATAAACTTTTGGCCCTTGCTGCTGCTC
This sequence comes from Megastigmus dorsalis, assembly GCA_900490025.1. Classification (NCBI taxonomy): domain Eukaryota; kingdom Metazoa; phylum Arthropoda; class Insecta; order Hymenoptera; family Megastigmidae; genus Megastigmus; species Megastigmus dorsalis. The sequence goes on along the minus strand of UELU01100956.1, from coordinate 7,597 downwards.
AAAAGACTAGTGAGGACGGAAAGATGGAAGTAGTGTACAAAGTGAATGGAGTAGAAATGGAAGACCAAGGAAAGGAGCATAATAAAGAGATACGGTCGTTAAAGCTCCTCAAAGAGAAAGTCGAAGCTCTGGTAGCGTTTATTTTGGATAAGAAAAACATACACGCAGAGTTGAAGATAATGGCAAAGGCTACTAGCAGAGCACTAAAGGACTTTACGAAGACCAAACCAGGTACTCAGTCGAAGGCTAGAAGTAGCAATGATCGAGAGACCCAAACCGCTCCCTCCTTCGTCCAGGAATTAAAACATTGCCGCATATGTCACATTAAGCCACACAGCATTCTCAATGGCCGAGCAGTTGAGACATGATAAGCGCGGTTATTCGCTACTAATGTTAACGCCTTAGCGAATAAGCGTAGCATAATTGTCAGTGTTATGCATTAGATTGCAAGGTTGACACACGCCCGTCTTCCAGTGTCATGATGGCCATTACTACTGCTTCTTTATAAGCTCCTAATACGTAATTATTATTTTATTATAAATATACAAATAAATTAATCTTTTTGTGGCATTTCACTTAATAATTATTCAATGCATAAAACGAGCCAGATCAATGTAAGAATTGGCCAGATATGTTTCGATTTAAATCAATATGCAAAAAGCGACATGTAAATACAAGAATCTAAATGCAGATATACATATATATATAATATATAAAGTTTTAATTAAATTTACTATCTTGTTAAAAATTTGAAAATGCGCCAATTTACATAAAATAGTATTAAACATTAAAAATATTACTTATCTCGACTGTACTCTACTATAAACTGACAAAGATTTTTCTATCGGTCTTACAGTCTAATCAATATTCATGGGCAATTAGATTGTCCTTGTTTACAATCACCCACGAAGAATCTGAAATAAACTTATATTTAATCCTGAAATAAACATTTATTAGTAAAGGACAATCTGACCGCCCCTGAGGAGGAGCCGGAGCGGGTTGAGCTCGAAACGTCGGGCATGTTTGGGTGGTGGGGGGCGGTCAGATTGTCCTTTACTAATAAATGTTTATTTCAGGGTTAAATATAAGTTTATTTCAGATTCTTCGGGGGTGATTGTAAACAAGGGCAATCTGATTGCCCATGAATATTGATTAGACTGTAAGACCGATAGAAAGATCTTTGTCAGTTTAAAATAGTATTAAATTTAATAATTAATTTAAATTTTAAAACGTAGCATTATATATAAGAATCGGTTTTAAAATGAATTCATTGTTAAATAAAGTAAGCGGTGGTTATAAAAAGGCGAAATTGCATAATTTTATATAGTCAGATGCACTTATCCCCTCTTTTCCTTAAAATCTAACGGTCCAAACGGGTATAAAAGAGGGTATAATAGCACGAAATGTATCACTTATCTAAAAACCGCCAAAGTACCACCCAGTATCGACCAATAACGAATAAGAGAAGTATTTTGAATATTATTGTTAGTACGCTAGGGTTCGCACTGGAGCGAGAGCCGTCTCTACGCCTATTTTGCGGCGAAAAGTGGGAAAAAGTCTTAAACTCTATACAGGCGCGGTACTATTAAAAATGCTTCGAGATATTATTTGTGGATGTATAATTGTGGAATTTGCCGGGACCAAGTACTATCATAAGGATCATCGGAGACTGCCTTAGCAGACGAGGCCTGATTGATAAATCATTAGGTTATCGGTTTATGCTGCAATATAGAACGATAATATGTAGGTTATGATTTAATTAAAGATAATACACAATTCACATAACTTTTCGTGCATGACATTGCCTACTTATACATATGTAGCCTAAGCAGTTGCATAAAGCCAAGCATATGCGCATGGATGTCAGTAGGTATTTAGACTCTGTACTCGTACATACAGCGCCTACATAGCTGCAACTGCATGACACCTTGTGCTTGGATGGGCGCACTTGTTTAGGTGGTGTGGCCGTACATACAACGCCTACGTAGCCGCAATTATCCAGACATCTGCATATGAATCGACGCAGATGTTTAGGTTCTGTACGCCTGCATACAGCGCCTGCGTATCTGTATCCATCCAGACGTCTACGAATGGATAGAGATAGATAGTTAGGCGGTTCATAGATAATAAGTTTAGCGTACGGGTGGTATTAACTGTTTAAACGTTGTATATCCATAAGATTTACGCATGGCTGGAGGCGGCTATTCAGGCCTTGCATATGCATAAGTTTTCGTATGCACTCACACGTACACCCACACACACATACACGCACATGGCGCCTTTCCACGTGGCGGATAGGGAAAACCTCATCAGATATGAAGGGCACCGGGGAAATTAAATACCCGTGGCGGACAAAAGCAGCTAGGTGAATGCATCCCGATCACAAATCAATCATGGATGTAGTGAATGAGAGATACGAAATACTCCAAGTGGGGGCCCTCAATAGAGGGTTTATCCCACCACCGATTCCGATCGGGTGACAGCCCCGGTGGTCGGTGCAGGCTTCACGGATTTTGGGGGGAGCCACATACACTATAGAGATGATAAACTTTTGGCCCTTACTGCGGCTCAAAAGATTAGCGAAGACGGAAAGACGGAAGTAGTGTACGAAGTGAATAGAGTGGAAATGGAAGATGAAGGAACTGTACGGCAAGCAAGAAGTGGCGATGGACATCGTCTCATACCAAAGCTAGAGGACTAGATTGATAGGAGACACGGGGAAGTTAATTACTACCTCACACAATTTCTCACCGCACATGGATGCTTTCGAGCTTACCTGTACCGGTTTAAGCTAGAAGACACTCCAAGCTGCCCAGTATATTTAGATGCAAACGAAGATGCAGAGCACATCTTCTGTGACTGCTCGCGATACTAACAGGAGCAAGAAGAACTCGAGAGTTATCTCCAGATCAGAGTGACTTCCGAGTCCATTATGACGACGATGCTGACTTCAGAGGACGGATGGTGCACTGTCAGTAATTATGCTGCGAGCATACCCAAAAAGGTCAGGACAGACGAGGTAGGAAGAAGAAGACGAGAGATGCGTCACGAAGCTGACGACCGGACGATGCGGTAAGAAGTAGACGGAAGAAGTAAAAGTATAGGAAGGGTTGCAAGATGCAAGAAATGCTCCCCCGCGAAGGATTGCTTTGCGGCTGCACCGCCGGGATTCAGAGCTAAGAAGATAAGAGGTGGGAGTTTTCGTGGGTATATCTGGCGCGAGCCCGTGCCAGGGGAGTCCCACACGAGGGAAGCTCCGTACGGCTCCTATCAGCGTATTAAACATTTCTCCAACTCTTCGGAAAAAAAAGAAAAAAAACGCACACACACACGTACACTGGTAAATAGCAAAAATACACGGTTTCATTAGTTATGTAAGCAATATAGCTAGCCTCCGGCTAGCGATATAACCATACGCGTACGCGAGCAATATGGCTGACCTTTGGTGAGCACTAGAGACGCTTGCGCAAGAGCGAAGCGGCCGCGGCGGGGTCTCTCCCACGCGCGCGCCCCACGTCAAGTTCCTCTTCGAGAGAGAGAGCGTGAGACTTATAAGTACAACAGACGAAAGTATGAACTGCTTAGTCGTAAAAATGGACGTAGCTGGAAGCATCTGTGGACAGCGATGATTTGCGGGCCCACATCATGTGGTAAAACCGTGTTTGTAAAGAACTTTCTCAAGTACATTGATCGTATGAATGACACACCGTTTCATCGAATATTGCTCTACTACAGCGAATGGCAGCCTGCTTACAAAGAATTTGGTGAAAATATTGAATTTTGCGAAGGCCTGCCAAAGAGCGAGGATTACGCCATGGATCAAGGACCTAAACTCCTGATTCTCGACGACCTGATGCGGGAATCGTCGTCTGGTGCGGTGGCCAAACTTTTTACCAAGGGGAGTCATCACAATAATCTGAGCATCATTTTTATTTCGCAAAACCTCTTTCATCGCGGCCAGCGTGAAATCTCCTTAAACTCAAATTACATAGTTATTTTCAAGAATCCGCGAGATCGTGCACAAATACAACACCTGGCTCGGCTGCTCTACCCAGAACGGACGAAATCCTTGTAAGAAGCCTACACGGATGCGGTATCCATACCGTACAGCTATCTGCTCATAGATCTGAAACAGGAGACACCTGAAAATTGCCGATTTCGCACGTGTGTGTTTCCCTTTGACGAGCACCAGTATGTATATGTGCCACGTGGTAGTGGTAGCAGAGGAGGAGGGCAGATAAAAAACACGGCATCGTCGAGTGACGTGCCAGTCGTTCGTCTGTGATGGGTCTGACAGCACGTAGTCGCAATCGTTGTCCAATAGGGCGAAAATACTTTGATATATTTAGAATTTTGTGCCACATGGATAGTCATCAGAGGATCGCACTTCTGTGCAAAGCGGATTCCAAACTTGTGACCTATATTTTCGAAAGCGCTTTAAATATTTTGCGGGGTAATATTCCTCTCAGCAGACTGTATAGAAACAGATTACGAAAACACGTGCCCATCCTGCGAAAACTTGCTACGCCAAATAGGAGTCTGACGGCAAGGAAAAATTTGCTGTTTAAGGCGGAGGCTATCGTGCCAGTAATGGTGAAACCTATAGTGTCGATATGGAACACACAAGAAAAATGATTTTAATCCCCCAAGAATGCATTAAGAGGGTAAAGCGATATTTCCCAGCAACAACAGTAGCACCTGTCAGTACAGTCTTTGGTAAGAGTGTCCAAACCCCCGGAACGGTAACATCGCGCCTCGACGAGGACATGAGTAGAATTTTGACTTTACCGATAGATGAGAGGGAAAATTGCTCTATGTACGAACAAGCACTGCAGAGATTTTTACATTTTAAAACTGCCACTGGCGCTGCTAGAGAAGCCAATGATGCATCGTTCAGCAGTATTTCACGCAAGCCGGATACGGAAATCCCCGATACGCACAGACACGTAGAGGCAGCCGTCGCCACTGAGTCTAATTCATCAGATAATCTGTACATTCTCGAGACCGTTCCCATGAAATATACCGCAAATGCTACCAATTTAATTAAACTATTGCGAAGCACCGGCAATATCACGTTAGATGATCGTGGTGTAATATCGGTAAATGGAAGTGCTGATCGTGGAGCAAACATTACTGACCTTGTTAACGACGCTATGAGGCCTAGAAATAAGCCAGCACCGCGTGGATTCGATCAGTTTGCGCGCATACTTCGAGAAGCACACGCGCCCAAGGTATTCGTAGGTAATAAGACTCTCTGGAACGCTGTCGAGGCATTTTCGTCATCAGACGATTCTTTCATGTTTCAAGACGAATCTTACGATACAGCTGATAAAGAAGAGGAATTGGGGACAAGTGGCGGTGACAACGAGACAGATTCGTCCTATTTAGCCTATAACAAAGGTGAAAAAAAAGTGAAGAGAAAAAACCATGAGGAGGGGGTGGAATTACGAGCACAAAAAATACCAAAACTACAGCCTAAGAAAAGTCGATTGATAAAGCCGTCAAAATTGCAACTGGGAACATGGATGCACCTAGGGGACGACGAGATGGCGTAGAAGGCGCTACAAACGACACGTCTACACTATCGTCGTCCTCTAAATCTTTCACGGATACATTAATCAGTATTGTACTCTTTGAAATGCATTTACAGGGTAACGAATTTCTAAGCCCAGGTACGAATCTAGAAGGGCAGTTGGCACGTGGTGAAACAGGCATAAGTCCACTAAACAGGGCGTACCTCGAGTATGATATTGCGTACTCTGATAAAAGTAGTCAAGACCATACAAAAGCTGACCGCCTATTAGCTGAGCGTGCCTTTTCGCACATGTTGTACGAAACGTCGGACCACGAGGCTCACCAGCGAGAGCATGGCACAGCACAGCACTACATACCACGGCACAGCACTACACAGCGCGGCGCGAAGAGAGCGAACACCGGGCTCAGCGTCGCGACGGTCGCGAGAGAGAGTACGCGAGAGAGAGTACACGAGAGAGCACCAGCAGCTGCGGCGCCGAGACAACGAGCCGGTAGAGAGAGAGAGTGCCGTGAGTGCGAGAGAGAGAGCGGGCACCTGTCGCCGACATGGGAGAGTCGAGCGGCGAGAGAGACAGAGAGAGCGCGCTCAGCAACGGCGGACGGACGTGTGAGGCGGAGACCGCGATAGCTCGCGCCGCGTCGATGCCAGCGAGAGAAAGAGAGTGAAGCGCGTGGAGAGGGAACGGGCTATCGTTCTCTCTCGGCTCCAACTCTCCCAGCGCATGGCGCACACTGTAAGTAGTATATGCCGGTAGAGAGAGAGAGAGAGAGAGAGAGAGAGAGAGAGAGAGCGCGCTATGGCAAGAGTATAGTACTCTCCTCTCCGCTCCCAACCGAGAACATAACCCCAAACAATCCCCTCGTTAATCCTTTTCTCCTTTCCTTCCTCCGGTTGGTGCACGAGGTCGACTAGCTTTTCCCCTTTTCTTCCTTGTGACGGATTCACACTGTCACAAAGACCCCCACCCTAAACCCGACCACGCGTAAGCAGTGGGCTGCCTGTTTACTCAAGGAAATTTTTAAGTGGGCTTCATGCGCCTTTTTTCTTAAAACAAAAAAAAATTGCGAGCCTCGTTCGCCGGACCCACGCCATCGACCTCGTCACCAACCGCTCCTTACCACTAGATTCCACTCTGGATTATTCTCCTCTCACTTTCACACCACCGCACACATTCAATCATCCGTCCCTATCTAATGCCATCACCTCCCTGCTGCTATTTCTTACTCGCACAGACATCCACTCACACAACCTCTCGCTATATTCAGGGAGGCTGACATTACTAGACTAAATTGAATGATGGATCTTCCCAAGGTCGCAACTTACTGGCAGTTTGATTAAGGGCCGCCTCCGACATTAACTCCCGGCCCTTGAACTCCTTCCTCTGCCGACCACTCCATAACTCTACCGGCCCTCCTTGCTCCTCTCCTCTACCGACTGTTCGCCCGGCTTCCGCTACTCTGCCCTCCGTCTCCGCTTCTGCCAACAAAAAGGGTAACGGAAGTTTTTTACTGCCCGTGTTCGGCCGGCAGGCGCCCGTAGATGGCCCGCAGCACTCCTTCGCGGACGTGAATTATCGCTCTTTGAATTCCCGACGACGCAGACAGCTATCGAAAATTCTCACTAGGTACAGTAGGGTAGACCGGGGTAATGGGGGTCAGTGGGTAATTGTGGTCACTCGAATTTTAAAGAAAATACCAATTTGTATGCCTCAAAACCAGTTTTATACCAAATCAAAAGTAAAATACTACTTATATTAATTTATAGAAACATCTTATTTCAATTTATTGAAAAGTTATACAAGATCTTAGTTTTCAGTGGTCTTTCATCTAAGAAAACATATTTATTAAATGAGTTTTATAAAGATTTTCTAGCATCAAACAATGTTAGTTTTGTTATTACAATATTTTAGAAACACTAAACATACAAAATTTAAAAAGAAATAATGCTCAATATGTTACGAATTTAGTTAACTTTGATTGAAAAAATTACATTCAATTGGGGTAATTCGGATCAACGTGTTATTAAATGGCAGTCTGAGAAAAGAGGTTAGAGTCACTTGAA
>UELU01100952.1:0-15404 GCA_900490025.1 Megastigmus dorsalis | reverse complement strand
TTACACAATTACACGTTATTGTTATATAGCGAAATTCAATTAAGCCAATAAATAAATAATAATAAAAGAAAACTGACCGGTGTCGTTTTCGTGCGCTGATCGTCTTTTGTTGTGATTCGGTAAGGGGGCGTGGCCTATATACGAATTTGCTCGGGACCCATACCATGACGGTATGGGTTACGTGCAAACATCGTACAACCGGAGTGGGAGCAATGCCAGTACGCGCGTGTTGCTGCCGTAGCTTGGCGCTGAAGGCAATATAGTATGCACGCGCTACTATTATATCACAGCATCGACATGTGCGTTAACTGTACAATTTCTTGCTATCATGGCTATGAAAACGGCTTGCTATAAGCGCACGCTTCGTCTTCGTACTACAATCGCATGATTTTTCTCTCCGTGTATATGTTTTTTCGGTCGCTGAATTCGAATCCGATGTTTATTTAATACCATAACGTCAGGGTTGAGGTCATTTCAAGGACCAAGTGATCAAAACAGGTCAAGCGGAGAAAAACATTGCATCTAGATATTTCTAGGATCACTCAATCCGAAACCAGGGCCTATTTGACACGATGAAGTCAGTATCAAGGTCATTTTAAGGTCAACCGACAGAAAAACTTTTTGATTGCAGTAATCCGCGATACTAAAATGTTTTTGAGGTCACTGAATTCGAATTCGAACAAATATAGCAAAACACGTCATGATCTGAATCACAAGTATGCGATTGAGAGACGATTTCGTCGATTTTTCTTATAGTATTAAATTCTACATTAGCTAAGTCACCAACCAATGTAGAGCTGCGGTCACATGATGACGACGCCTGCGGGTCCGCTTTCTCACCCTGATGCAGACACAGATGAAAAACCTAAGTGGGTATGATGGTTACTCTATGCGAAAAATACCGTACAACTTGTGTTGAAATATCCTCTTTGTATGCAGTAGATTTAATTGTTGTTGAAATTAAACAAAGATTTCAGACAGTCACTGACTTTAAAAAAATGTGATCTACAACACGAATTAGTTTGACCCTGAAATTATCTTGACCTTCACCTTGAAATGACCTTGACCCTAAGGTTATGGGGTCAAACAAACATCGGATTCGAATTCTGCGACCGCAAAAACATATAGATGCAGTATTTTCCTTTGTATGGACGGGTTTTTGTCAATTTGACCTTCAAATGACCTTGACCCTGACGGACGGAGTCAAACAGATGCCGAATTCGGATTCAGCGGGTCAAAATACTATTGGATATGTAGGTCTCTTCCCCCGGCCAGAACATTTTTTTGTGTGGTTGTCTTATTTACAACTTTTTTAAGGATAAAAGGACATTAATATAAATTTGAGAAAAACTATTGATCTCCTCGAGCCAAATAATTTTAAACTCAAATTTTTCCGTGAAGATGTACTATATTGGAAACAGTCTCTTCAAACCTCCACTTGATGAATATACGGAGAATAAATGCGGCATATTCGTGAATATATGAGTCTAAAATTCTTTGGCTCAAGGAGATCAATGGTTTTTCTCAAATTTATATTGTAAATTAAAATCGAGATAACTTACTTTTGGAGATAACTTTGATTAAGTAACTCCGACAGCTGTTGGTAAAACAGAGTACTCCGATGTCCACTTAATGGGATGCTATATGGATAAAAGTAATATATGTATAGATAAAAAAAATGGAAAAGATGGAGATTCCTCAGGCTTTGGAGAATATTTTGTCATGATCGAGATTAATATAATGTATAAAAGGAAGGCTATGTTTTGAAACTCAGACTTTTTGCTTGGTACATTACTTTCCGCAATTTATGAGTCTGAGTTCACAAACTTAGGCTTTGTTTTAGTCTATATATTTTAATATAGACCATATTTTAATTTTGATGTTTTGTAGAGAAAAGATAAAAAAATCAAGGTACGAATGCTATCTTCGAGTCCAAGTTTTCGAATGAAGGTTTCATTTGACCAATATTCATTCGTTTTATAATAAAATATTCTTTGGAGTTGTATAATTATATAAATCTATTTTCTGCATTTTTTTGATAAACTTGTGTACATTATTATATTATGCGCCTAAAGTCTATTACTGCTTAGATTGAGGTTATAAGACATATGACATCTCCTTCATTCAAATAAGATAAACAATAAATTTATCTCCTATACTATTCAATCTAATTGGTATTAAATGGTTTGACTATTCTTCAATAAGTATTTTGATAGTTTAGGCTTTAAGGAATATTGAAAAGAGATTTGAAGATTGTCCTATTAATCAAAAAGGAAAAGCAGTTCTGCTGTCAGAGAGAGGTGGAGCAAATGTCGAAATAACTTTATCTAATTTGGAAGATGTTGTTCTATATTTATTAGACACAGTATCTACTGTAAGCATTTTCATAGATATATGCCCATCATCTATAAATCATTTTAAAACAGAAGATTTCATAATAAAGTACGTCATAATTTTTATAGTCGGTATAGTTTTTAAAAAATTTGAATCAGTTGAAAACTTATAAATCTGTTTAGGTTGATATCCGTATACAGTAATACAATTCCAGAAATGTATAAAAGGTTAGATGGACTAGCATTTAATAATGGAGCTATAGCAAAATACATGGAATTAAAACATAAACTTGATGTATCAAGAATAGAAATTTTAAATACTTATAGAACTATTATCTATAAAAATATTGAAAATATTCAATCCAGGTAAATAATATATAATATAATTAAATTCTGTTAATTAATAAAATATTAATTGTTTTCTATTGTAGAAACGTCTCTACTTCTCAAATTACAGATATCGTAGAAGATTTTTTCATCGGTATAATGCACACATTGTCAGAAAAAGAATTTGTCATAGACTATCATAACCTCTATCCAATTATTGATGACTTACAGATCTTAATAGATCTTTATCCTGAATTGTATCCTTTATATTTGGATAATTAATAATTTATTCCAATTCAATCATTTAAAAAAATATTATTTAATTGAATTAAATTAAAAATGAATATAATTTGATTTACTAATTATTTCTTTTGATTAATTTAGCTATTCATTTTTTGAAGGTAGTACTGTTGCTACTTCCCTAGTCAAAATGAAGGCACTTTTTATTTTTTGTTTATTCACGATTTTTACTTATTTAAAAAAGCTGCATATATGAACACTAAATAATGATTGTGCATTGATATTGAAAAATTTTATTCGTCCTAATTATTAAGAAAATCTTCCATGCAGAAGCTGAATTGACTCTTTTTTAAGGTTAAATGTGACCTTTTTGCTGACAATTAATTTGTTTTATTATTTTTATGTACTTAATCGTAGTTTTTGAAAATGGTAAGTATTAGTCAAAAATTTATCTCTTATTACAAAAAGTTTCATCCAAAACTGTACGGTAACTTTTGCACAATAATTAATTAAAACTGATTTCCCATAAAACACTATGTTACCTGCGTGATAATGAAAATGTTTACTTTAGTTACATTTACTCTAGTCGCACAAAAAATTTTTTGAGTCACTTTTGAACCTTTATTTACTAGTATGTTATGTTTTATCAAAATCTGTACAGTAATTCTATACCGACAGCACATATTTTTAACTATACGTAATTCTAAAAATATTATTTATTTTTTATAGTGAGTTAAAATACTGAGTTAAAACAAAAAAAAAAGAATATTAATAGATAAATCATTGAATGTTATTTTAAGCACTATTGCATTTTTTCAATAACAAATTATTTCTTAAATCTTGTTAATAAGAGATACGGTTAAGAGTGAGTTTATTCTTAACTCTATTTTTACGTTTTTGGATGAGCCAGTTCCATCTTTAGCTTTGAATTCATTAAAAAAAACTCCTGTAAGTATTATTTTTATTAAGATGGTGTAATACTTAGTCCTACCTTACCGACATTACACTATTTTCATTCTAGTACGAAAAATATATAGATCTCTGCAAAATTAAAACATCATTGCACTTCTATGGATCAGAATATATCACTCCACGAGGTTTCAAACAGATATTTAAATACTGCAGAAACTTTGTAGAAATTTAATTTCTACACTGAGAAATTCTTGGGGTATCTGCTGTACTCGTTAAGTACGACTGTTGGACTTTTGATTTGGGGCAGCAGCTGCCCCGATTTTAGGAGCACTGATACCCCAAACATGGTTGCCCTGCGCATTTAGCGTGAAAGTGGTGCCACACTGAGGCAACTGTTTCACTTTTTTAGGAGCTCATTTGTCCCAAATGAAAGTACGACTGTTCCAATGCTTTTGGGAGACCACTCGTACTCCTTAGTACAGCAGATGCCCCAAGAATTTCTCAGTGTAGCAGTGTTTACATACTTGCTTAAAACTTTGTATAATGGCAGGTGATGAATCAAGGAAATGCAATGATGTCTTCGTTACAGTGCGTAAATCTATGTATTTTGTTTTACATGAATAAAATTAGGGTAATGTCGATAAGGTACGACTACTACACACCCTTAGAGTATATGCTGTTTCCATTTACAGATGTAAACTTTATTTGACTTTTTAGGAACCTGTGGCTGGATCTAGCAATAATGAAAATAATAAAACGCTTGTTAATGATCACGAAATGGGAACTCAATCATTTAAAACAAGCCTTAAACTAGGATTTGAAAAAGTATCTTTAATTTCAGAAGTGAAAGATGTTTTATGCGATCTTGGCGAAGGATTCATTGAGGTAAAAGAAAATAATTTAAAGAATATTAAAACTTATGTTTTTTATATAAATAATTTCTTAATATTCGTTCTTCATTCCGACAAAGTCTGAAACACATATACAAGCACGTGTTAAAAGTTAGTTCTACAGCTTCATTACGTTTTGAAAAATTGCATTTGTTTATCAAAGAAGATGAAACTGTACAGAATCTGTAAAAAAGTGAAAAAATAATCTAGTCTGATATATATACAGATTGTGCAAATAATTCGCGATTTAGACAAATGGTATTAAAGGTAAGAACGAGGGTAAATTAACGTAAAGGAACATCTATTGCTTTTTTTAGTATTTATTTAAAAAAAAATGTCAAATTAGTGTTATGCGTTGAATACGTTATAACGGGGGAATTTAACTAAGCGTGGGAGCGGCTCAGTAACTTCCCCGCGTATATAAGCAGGAGGCAAATTATGAAAAAGACGGTTAATTCCCTTTCAAATTTTTTGTAACTGATTTTAATAATGGTTCTAATATTTATTCGCATAGGTAGATTAGAATCAGGGCGCCAGGCACTATATTTGTAAATCCATCTAGTAAAATAACTGAGAAATCGAGCAGTGCTACTCGATTAATTTTTTTAATTTAAAGCTTTTGAATTACATTTTCCGCCTCAGCATTAGCAGGGATGATTATCACTTGAATGTACAGCATAGTGTGAGTGAGATCTATGTAATGTTTATTTGCACTAGGCACAACAAACTCCAATGGAGCATCCCCTTCCTCGCTGAGTGACGATACAGGTTTATAATTTAAGTAAGTACTACTCTATCGAGGTCTCCGTTGCCGCAAGCGTAAAGATGTCTAGCTCGCTCGACATACATTCCGATGAATGAGTGTATAAGAATACCGTGTTTGAAAAATTATTTAGGACCGTAAATATCATTTACATTTTTAAAAACCGTTTTCTTCTTTCTCTTTCCATCGCTTGAGCTACTATTGATCCCCGCTGTTTTTACTCGGTTTCTTGTAACGGCGCTACGTATTTTTTTACCTTGTTTTGGCTTTCTGCGCCTGGCAACTACTATGATGTTATCGGATACACGTGTCTTTCTCCACTGACGCTTGCGCTTAGAAATTCGTATTTTTTAAATTTCTTTCCAAACTTTTTAGCGCTTAACTATACAGCTTCCGAGAACGTCGTCAAAAACATGCAGACCTGTGCGTACGGCTTATTTACCTACAGCTTTTGCACCGGTCGCTATATCTGATAGAATTTTGCTAAGTAGACCTCTGAGCCAGGCACCTACATCACGTCCGCGTTGATACGTAGATTCTGCAAAAATGTTTCTTACTCCTCCGCCGATTTGATCTTTGTAGTAGTACACGCAATGACTCATATTTACATATCTCAACGTCTAAAGTGAAGCGTAACCGTCAACATTCTGTACCCGAATGGTATACGTTATCCGTGTTGATGTCTTATATCAATAACGATAGAGTTAGTGTTTAGATGCAAAATGTCTTACAATGCTTGTACCCAACTTATATTTCGATCGGTCTAAAGACACGATACGCAGTAGAGCTGCCTGAGTATCCCCTACTACCGCTTGACACACTTAGGACGCACTACTATTGGATTAAGTTTATTCGTAACTGGATAGTAAAAAAATATGTGCAGCAGGTCTCATTCGACGTTAAGTTGTAATAAGAATTCAGTGGTATAGCCGTAATTAATGTTAAATTTTCGGTTTTAAAGATAAAAAATTCATTTTCCGAAAAAATTTTTTTTAACCAATATCTCTGCCATATTTTTGTAGACGGGATAAAAAGAAATCGAAATAGTCGTTTTTGGTTAGCAATAATATTTTTATCCTTTCGTAATAAATATTAGAAATATTTATTACTCATCGTCGTTGCCGAAATTATGCGTCTAACATGACCGTTCCAGTTGGGTTCGTCGTCGCCATATTACCGAGCGGCTAGCGGAGTCCGGTAACTTCACTCCGGTCTCCGATATCTCGGAAAAAAAGTGTTTAAGGGGGGTATACACCTATAAATTTTTTGATGTTCATTCACCTAAAACAAAAAAATTATAATAATTAGTAAAATTTTCACATAATATTCTAAAAGCATATTGAATTCCTGAAAAAATGAGCTCTAGTAGAAGCCGCTATGCCCATTTTATGTTGTGTCAGTTGTGACGGGAATCTCGTCGCGAAAGAAGGCTAAGGGGATTCTCTCGAAATCCCGGGTGCGATTCCTCGCGAGATCCGCACCAATGACCTCACTTACCCTTTTGGGATTGCCGATTTTTACTAATCTATGGGCGCCTGGCAATCCCTTTCCCTCGGCTAATCGGATTCTGGTCTCCCAGAGGAGATTCGCGAATAAACGCTGACGAATTTCGGACGAAACCCACGATGCTCCGCTCGGCACTTCCCACTGGTACAACAGTAACGAACAATGATCAGACAAACACGCACGGACGACACAACGACGGCATGCGAGGGGGAAAGGAACGTCGCCACGGGTTAATTAATGCACAAAACTCTAATTTAGAAGAATGAAAATTACTGCTTTTATTTAAATAAACCGCGGTCTTCCCGACCTCCTCCTTCTCTGCCGACCACTGCTCCTACTCTGCTGGCCTGTCGCTGGACGCATCTGATGGCCTTGACGAAGGCGGCTCAAAGAGACGCCGAACACGCGAGAGAGAGAATACGGCGCGGGCCCGTGGCACAAGCGTTCACGCACAGACCGAATCAACCCACTTACTTTCTTTTCCGTCGTCCTGGACTCCCTTAAAATCTCCGTCGGTGCTCCGAACAAGGACCTTTCGCACGGAGGAAGAAAGATAAGGTAGCGCGGCGTCGCTGACTCCTCGTAGCAGGTGTCTTTAGCACAAAAGGAAAAGTACGTCTATCCACTGAAGCTGCTGTAGACAAAATGGGGCGAGACGAAGCGTCTTCTTCGCCTCAATGCTCTTCTTCTTCCGGCTAGGTCGATACTAGAATAGTATCGACCTACTCCAATTACAGGGCCTTGACCTCCTTTTCTTATCTCGATTGACTAGATAAGCCACTAGGGGTCAAGGCTACCACTGTTGTCTCCGCCGACGCCAAATTCGAACTCCTTAATAGCCCTCTATTGATTGGCTATCGATCGATGCCAGCGCTCCTATATTCTTGGCCGCTAGTGACTATTCGTTCGTCAGCGTGGCTCAAGCAAGGATCTGGTGGCGCGTGCGCTGCCTTTCCCTCTTCTCTCTCTCTCTCTTATACTACCGAAAATTCTCCCTATGCTGCTGGTTCAGGCGCGCTTTCTCTCTCGCTCTCACGCGTCTCTCTATCTCTCCTACCTCGTTCTCCCTCTCACTCTACCGGCAATCTTTTTCGTGCCGTTCCAGCTTAGGCGCGCTCTCTCCCACTGCACTTACGTGCTTCCCTATCGCCTTATCTCGTTCTCTCTCTCTTGCGCCTATGGCATTGGCATGGAGCGCTCTCTCTCGCACTCGTATGCCAGGTATAGCGCACTCTCTCGCGCATATACTCCAGCCATAGCGCTCTCTCTCCACCGGCCTATGTTACGTACCGTGCACGCCATGCGCCGAGAGAGTTGGAGCAGAGAGAGAATTATAGCCCGTTCCCTCTCCGCGCGCTCCACTCTCTCTCCCACTGGCATCGGCGTGGCGCGGCGCGAGCTATCGTGCTCTCCGCTTTACATGTCCATCCGCCGTGGCTGAGTGTGCTCTCGCTGTCTCTCTTGCCGCTCGGCTCTCCCATGGCCGGATGACCGGTGCGCGCTCTCTCTCTCGCACTCACTGTGCTCTCTCTCTATTAGCTTCCTCTCTCGCGGCCGTCGCGACGCTGAGCCCGGCGCTCGCTCTCTCCGTGCCGTGCTGAGCCCGCCGTGCTCGCTGCCGCTCTCGCTGGTGAGTCCGGTGTTCGTCCTCTCCTCTCCGCTCCATCCCAAAAACATAACCCGAAAATGCCTCATTAGTTTATTTCCTCCTTCCTTTCTTCCGGCTGGTGCCCGACGTCGGTGTTGGTCGTACTCGAGGCTTGGCTTCATTTTTCCCTTTTTTACTCCTTGTGACGGATTTACACCGTCACACAGTTTAAAAAATTTGGCTTTGGCGTAACCTACAGGTCCAACCGATTGATCAATTTTGATGTAATTGGTCTTAAATTGTTTGAAATTGATGTCATTATGGTGTGAAGAGTTGTATAAATTAAAATTTTTTGATTAAATAATAAAATGAGTTCAAAAACTACATAAATTCATAAAATTTCTTCAAATTATAAATATATAGAAAAGAAACTTTTAATTATTTGAAGAAAAATTTAAAGATCTGCTATTTTACTTGTTCATTATTTCTTCTATAACTTTAAGACGAAATTAAAAAATGGGGCACGGGACTTCATTCTATGAGAAATTTGCTATCTGGATAGATAATAAAAAAAATTAATGTTTTGAAAATTTTTAGGTGTATACCCCCCTTAACCCATTAACAACCAAAAGGTCTGATTTTTTTGTTTATTTTCGACGCCATTTTTTCCGTAGTTATAGGCCTTTTGGTCGTTAATGGGTTAAGGTTACGGAGAATACCGACTATACGGAGTGTTGTCAGAAATTTTTCACGTTTGTTTAAAGTTTTTTTTTCGAGTGTAACATTTCGTGCACTTTGGCATCCAGCCTAGATAGATTATCCCCGCAGGTCTTGATCGAATATTCGCTTGTGTTGGTGTAGAAGGTTGCGGCGCTCGACGAAGCTAGTAATTGTCTTACTCCTTCTCCTGTGGTTTGAGGGAAATTAAGCGTCTCCTCCGGTACTATGATCATTTTTGGTGCTCGCTCCATACCTGATTGCGACTACTCGGCAGACGAGTTACTGTTACCAATTAATCTCTAAATAAGCGAACCAATGATAGAGGCTAGCAAAAGAAGTAAAGGTCAACCTCCGTTTTGTAATGAAATCCGTTTTCTCTTTCTTCGTTCTACACCGTCGACGCGTTCAGATTTCCGAGCTAATTTACGCAATACATATCTGTGCCTACTTAAACGTTTTTTGGACGAATCTTTGAGCTTGACAATCCCATACAAAACTATAAGCGCGTACTCGCACATATACACTTTACCGTATGCTTGTTGATCGTGTGAAGCAGAGTTTTGCGTTGCTCAACGTCACCGTGACTGAGGGCTAGTAAAAGTCTTATTACGTAATTTTGAATAAATTTCCCCGCAAAAATTTTTTTTCACAAAAATAATTAATCCAAATATAAATGTTTCAAAACTTGTAAATATTTCACAATATAATAAGAAATCGCGTACGATAATATGTTATATAAAAAAAAAATAATTTGTATTTTTATTTGATTTATAATTTTTTTTCGTCGGTCACCCATCCAAGCACTTACCGTGCCGGACGCTCCTTAACCTCATTGATTTATTACCGATAGATGTTTCCTTTATATTACACTACACTCTTGTAGTCTCTTGCCATGCTTTCACTTTTTCTCTTCAGTCTTTTATTAGTAAGTCTTTTCGAGGACTTATTAATTCTTTTTTTACAATAATTTTTTTTAGTATTCAAAATTTTTTTAATAATATAAGATTGTTATGCTATAACTACTTATCTAAACATAAGCTAATATCTACTTCTATACTAAGAATATATTTAAACTGAATATCAATAATTTTTATAAATGTATAATACTTTAAAAATAAATTATTTGACTAGGTGTTGTATCCAGTCTTACTCAACGTCTACATGTATAGAGTTGCTCATTTCTGTAGTTATACTTTTCGATATAACTACGTTATATTTCGTTCTTTACTTGTATCTGGGACACGGTGGAAGCTAGAGCGGAACGGATGGGTTTTTTGAGTATTCTAAAGGGGACTCAACTTTTCCATATCTATCGATATGTAAACTTCTTAAAACTGTCGTTTTTGAAGTTAGAATTCACTTTTCGCTTTTATCCAGGGATCGGCTGGAGCAAAAAGGATTAAACTTTTCGGAATTTCTAAAGGGAGGTCTCAAGTTTTTGTTATTCATGTATACTGTTTACTGTTTAAAAATCTCCTTTTTTGAGGTTATAATTAGTTTTTCGTTTTTATCTCGGAAACGGTTGACGCTATAGCGAAACTGACAAAAGTGAATTACCTAAACGGGATTCAACTTTTCCATATGAATCGATAGGTATTCTTTTTAAAACTGCAGCTTTTAGGTTAGAATTTACTTTTTACTATTTCTCGTAAATGATTAAAGCTTAAGCGAAAACGAAAATTGTAGGGCCTAAGAGATAGCAAGTTCTTCTACTCATGAACTCTTTGAAAATGCTTATTTTGTAAAATTAAACGAAAATACAAGTGAAACTAAATAATTAAGAAATGTAAGAAAGCGATTTTCACACACACCCATACCTTAGAAATGTTGAAATGTTTCGTAGAAAAGTGAATTCTAACCTCAAAAACTGCAGTATCAAAAAGTATACTTACCGATAGATATGGAAAAGTTAAGTCCTCTTTTATATAGAAAATCCAAAAATTTCGTCCGTTCCGCTCTAATTTCTACCATTTCCGAGTTATAAGCAAAAAACGAATTATAAGGAGAATAAATAATTTTTTTGGAGAGTATAACTATAGAAATGTAATCTATATAAGTAGACGTTGAGTACGACCGGATTTAACACCTAGATTGCTACTTCATTTTTAAAGTAATATCAATTTATAATAATTATAGAATTTCAGTTTAAATATATTCTTAGTGTGAAAGTAGAGACTAGCTTATGTTTGGATAGTTAGAGAATAATAATTTTATATAATTAAAAAATTTTGGAGTATTTGGAAAAACTATTTTTATAAAAAGGTTTAATACTACAATAAAATATGAACTCTAATAATTTAGATTTCTATAATATCAAGACTTACCTAATGTCTCACCTTTTCATTCCATACGGAAAGCATACTAATTATATTCTGGTAACTACATTTCCACTACAGACGTATATACTTTTTCTGCCATTCATGCATCTCTATATAAGTCTTCGACTGAAAAGTAAAAGTGGGACTAGACTACAAGAGTATCGACAATTAATCAATGAAGTTAAGCAGCGTTCGTCACGGCAAGTACTTGGCTAAGTGATCACAGAAAAAAAATCATAAATCAAATAAAAATAAAAATTTTTTTTTCATATAGCATATTATTGTACGCGGTTTCTTATAAGATTGTGTAATATTTACAATTTTTGTAGCGTTATATTTACATTAATTATTTTTGAAATATTGATATTTTATATCTAATAATACAATTATTTTATATCTAATACATTTATTTTATATCTCAAAACGAATAATCTTCTTCCGCGGCCGGCGTGATGGCTCATGCAGTTAATTAAGTTGATTTCTGCGTGTGATTAACTAAGCATCCGTGGGATTTAGCTAAACTCTTTCAGCATCCGAGGTAAAAAAAATCATACGAATTAAGGTATTTGACCTTCTTTTGACCTTGATCTACATGTAATGGGGTCATATGAATACCGGAATCGTGATCAGCGACCCAAAAAGTTATAGATCAACTGAGCTCAGAGATTGTCCACCTCGATTTCACTTGTGGCCCTGTATTATTAATGCACTTAATAATTTTCTCATTAATAATATATTATCGGTTTAAAATAAAGAAAAATATTAGTCCAGAAGATTTGAACCCCGGTACCAAAAATTACTAAGCAAGGCGCTAATCCATTACGCCAACAAATCATTTAAGTGCAATACTATAAGAAGTCCCATATGTTTTCAGCCTACCCGCCGCTATTTTCATTTATTATTCTTTTTCATTTCACAAAATGTCAAAATGAAATAATTAACATAATATAATTGACCACAATGCTATAATTATAAGTAATATTTTTACTATTGTTTTAAATTAACATCTACAAAATTCAATATAATATTATTCTTCTTTTCAAACAAAACATCTATCCTGAGTAGAAATATTACGCAGGCCCTCTGTAGTAGGCCCGTAAGCCAGGCTGCCTAAATATATTCACTTATATGGATTTTCATACATACAAGGTGTTAATGAGTAGAATAATAGGCTTAACGGCATCGGACGGAGCGAAAAATTCTAAGTGGGAAGTCATTTCGTAACTTTTCCATCCGCTCAATATTAATTGAGTAATTATAGATTGAACATTAGCCGAGTTATTATATTAAATTAATTAATTCATTATGTATATTAAAAATAATATAAATAAAAAACTTTTAAAACTCGTAACACGGCAAATCGCATGGATCTAAATTCGAAGGAGTTCACCGATAAATTTATATATATATATATATATTATTTATACAACGCAAGTTTCTGGGATTTTGTTGGTTTCTGGGATGTATAAATTTTTATCAATTGTATAATAACCTAAAACCCCACAACCCCCGACCACAATGATGTTCGCCTGCGGCGCCCGCTTCTGTTTCTGGTCACTATTGCGTATTAAAAAACGAAAACATTACTAAAATAGTAATTTTACTGAACAAAGTCGTCCCAGAAACTTGCATTACACTCCGAAGTTTTCTGGGATATCCCAGAAACTTAGAGATATCCCAGAAACTTGCGATGTATTATTAAAAACATCCCAGAAACTTGCATTAGATATATTTATATATATAGAGAGAGAGAGAGAGAGAGAGTATAGAATAGAATGGAATGGAATGGAATAGAATAGAATAGTTTATTAACGACTAGGGACTCATGGTCTAATATAGTCGGATAAAACATTACTGTTCACATTACTATCGCGGTGTTTCTTGTCATTCTTCGAGCGTTCTCTCCTCGCCCGAGGAAAAGGGGAGGTAAATTCCTCAGCCGCGCCACGGTCGTGCGCGACGTTCCGATTTTTATTATCGGTGCGTGCTAAGTGCGCACCCCCTTCCCGGACCACGCGAGACCTCTCCCGATTTTCGGGTTTTTCGTGTCGCGCGCTTGCCTCTCGTTGAGACACTTAGGCCTCGAAAATCACGAAGAGAACACCTCGGTCATTGCGACGCTCGTTAACACGCTGCGTCCTTTTATTTTTCTCTGCGGCGCTCCGCTTAACATCGGGTCGCGACCGCTCCGAGTGAAACAATGCAACGCGGTTTCTCTTCGCTGCGCTTTTTTGTAACGCGGATTCGTCACGCGCGTACTACGCATAAAACGTGTATTTTCGTTTAGTCAACCAATCAAAATGGGCAAAGACATCTCCCGTAGTCTACTTATAAAATTGCGCGAGCCAAACCATATCGGTAGTCCGTGCAAGGTTCCCTGCGGAACTCCACGGTTCCTAACGATGGGCGGCCAAACTTCACCTCATGGTGCGGCTACCACCTACGATCGGTCAGATAAAAAGGAGTGCACCCAATTACAAGCAGAGTTTGAAAAACCAAGAACGCGAAGTTTGTCGAGTAACAGGGAGACGTTCACGAGGTCGAAAGGCCGAGAGAGGTCGATAACCGCAGCACGTACCACCTCCTTGCAGTCAATGGCGCACCGAATATCGTCGACGATTTTGATGAGCGCTGTGTGAACACTATGGCTCTTGCGGAACCCAGATTGCAGTGGATCCAAGAGATTGTTACACGATATGTAGGCCGAAAGTTGTTTATACGACACGTGCTCAAAGAGCTTCGAAGCCGCACATAAAATGCTGATTGGACGAAGGTCGCTGAGAGCTTTCGGTGGATATCGCTTAGGCAACGGACGAACCACAGCTTCCTTCCACAAGGACGGGAAAATCCCGATTGCAAAGAGCAGTCGAATATATTTAATAGCACTGGTAAAATAGTAGGCAGGCACTCTTTGAAATACTTCAGGGGAATATTATCCGGTCTACGCGCGTTAGAGTCACCGGCCGAGATCGCCTCAATTGCCTCGAAAATAGTAACATGCCGAAAATAAAAGCGGTTATCCGGTGATATCCTGACAGTAGGGCGGGGATCGTGTAAGGAGGCAGGGCTACTGTCACCGTCAAAATGCCTATTTAACACGTTTACATCCTCGGGGAGAACAAACGCGTCTCTATTTCTGGAACCAAGGCCCAACTCATCAACACTTTTCCATAATTCTCTGGAGTTGGAGCAGCCAGAAAATTTACCCCTATAAAAAGAAGTCATCGCATTACGTGAGGCCGTTTTCACTCTATTGCGCAATCGCTTATAAGTGAGGTGATCGTCAAGACATCTAGTACGTCTGTAAGTGCACCACGACCTATTTCGTGCCTTAATAAGCTCTTTAGCTCCACATTTACCCAAGGGGACCGTTTCTTTTGTGGCGTAAAAGAACGGTATGGTGCGTGCCTGTCATAAAGTGAGAGAGAGAGAGAGAGAGAGAGAAAGAGGGAAAGAGAGAGATAGATAGATATTATTTTATTTGTATAAGTATACAAAAATGACATAACAATCGAATATAACAATACATTTCAGATAATAACTTTTACAATAATACGTTTTATCAGTCTTATAGGAAATTGCATTCAGTCTTTCTATGATATCACAGGCATAATAACTTGAACAGTCTCAGAATCAGTCTTAAAATATGTCTCTAACCTTATAAGTAATATCACAGAGCGTCTTAGATTAAAAATACAAATAAATAAAATTACAAAGCAGTCAATATCTATCTTACAAACATTTAAAAATAAAAAGAACATTTACTCAACCCAGTCATTCAATACACACTCACTCCAATAAATACAC
>UELU01100944.1:0-22374 GCA_900490025.1 Megastigmus dorsalis | reverse complement strand
GGAATAAGAAATAACATTGGTAGTATATCTTTATATACGAGGAATAAGGAAGAATAGGATATTCCTCTTTATTCCACGTATTTATATAGATATACTAGCAATGCTATTTATTATTGCTTATTCCTTTAGTATCCAAAAGCCCTGTGAGTACGGTAGCTTTCCATGAAGCATTAGTCCTATCCTATAATAACTTATTTATATTTTTTATTTTTACTTTCCTTCCACACATTATTAACATTATATTTGCACAGCTGCAGTTCAATAGGCTATGCAATAAAACTTTTCCAAGCTCTGAAAGAAAGAAAAAGTCACGAAAATGAAGGTTTCACTTGAAAAATATTCAACTCTTTTCCACTCACTTTCGCTCATTATTGATGTAACAAATTTTTATTCATCATGAGTTTACAAATGAGCCTTTTAGTTAGAAAATAAATCAATATTGGACACGCGCCCCTGAAATTTAAAAATTTGTTAATTTACACGTCTTGTGTGCCGTCTTATCAATCGGCAAATCAGTCAAGTTATTGTTATGTTTTACTAAAAAGCTGTTTTATTCTAATGTACCGTTACAGCAATAATCTTTTCTAACCTGAATCAAACCTGGTTTGTTTTTGGTATTTTGTCATTTTAATCAAATAACACGGTGACATCAATTAAAGTTTAATATACTTAAAACATTAAAAAACATTAGAATTTTAATTCTTATGTTTTCAATATTTATCAAATTAGCGCTATAAAAATTCCATACTATTTTCACTCATAATAGAAAGAAAATCACGTTATTTAAATAAAAGATGACAATTCATTAATGAATTATGTCACCTAAATCTATTGAGGTAATTTCATCGATTTAATTTTTCGGATCTCGTGTTCGATAATAACAGCAATACTGATTGTAAGACTAAACCGAAACATTCATGCTTGAGTAGTTCTCAATCAACTTGGGCGTTATCGTTCAGCTTTTGAGAGATAAAACAGACGTGCTAACGGAAGCATATTGTCTTTAGATTTAGATAGATCACAGATGCCTTATCTATACTTATTTTTAAATTTCTGGCGGTATTTTAAGTACAAAGCCAAATAACCGCAGTGTTGGTATATCTGCTATAAGACTAGAAATCTGTGTTTGAATTAAAAAAATGTTTTAAATTTTCATACATTCATTTCAATTATGAAATTACAACATTTATTTTATAGGATTTCATTACCAATAATTTGCAAGAATTTTAAATTACTTCAAAATACAATTATTTTACTTGTTATTTACTATTGGAACTACCCTATATATTTAAAATAATTTTAAATCCCATTTCAAAATGTGCGCCTTTAGCAGGAAGTTGCTTTATCATGGTTTGGTATATAGAGAGTGAGTATTAGAGACTCTACACTCATATATCATTAATTTATGATCTTATCAATTTCATGAGTTTTGTAACATAAATTTTAGACTACGGTTCTATAATAATAGTAATAATAATAATAATCTAGAGCAACATGTACCGTTGTATACAAAACAATGAGCGCACCCAGTGACAGTTTTTAGAAGTAGCTAATCTGCGCGTATAAAACGCAGAGAGTGAAAGGATTACAATATTTGCATAATTGCATTGCAGTTTGCAGTAATTTGCACTACTTATTGTAGCCTCATACTAGGAATGACATTCCCAAGAATCATCGTTTTTCCTGTTTGTCCCCCTCGCTCTCCTGTGAGCCGTGCGTACTTGCGATCACAAACGTGTTGAACGAGAATGTGCAATGTCACACGTAAGCACGCATGACGAACGCGTGCGTTTATTTTCCTTCGCCTAAGTGACTTGATGCACCACAGAGGAAGTAACGAAGGTGATGCAACCAGTCGCGTAAAGCAGCTATACTATATAGCCGGTAAAAGCTTTTTCCAAGCTGAAGAACCAAGTGCTGGTGCCGTCGCCGCCGCCGCTGCTGCTGCAGTTAGTCGGACTCTTATACCTATATATACGTCCTATATATATATATATATGCTGCTAGGCGCACACGTTCCATTACAATTCAAAACGCAGGGTAATTATTGTTACTTACTAAGTTACACGCAAAGTAATGCTCTATCGGTCCCGTAAATATGTTTATACATGCAGATGCATGTGACCTGAATAAAAAATTAGTAGAGAAAAACCAGAATTATGTTTCCTTACTTACGGAAGTTGTAGCCATAAGTATAACTTTCACTCGAAAAATCAGTTCACTTACGTACGCACGAGCAATCACATCAATGTGCGCAAGTTTCTAAAATTATCTTTATGCAGGATATGACATTTTTTGCACTAGCATCTTGTGAGTAATTACAAACGGGTTTTTTTTTCGATCGTGAAACTGACTTTTATTAATATTTACTTGATAAATTTGATAATATCTAAGGTATTGTTCGAAATTAAAAAAACAATTGAAAAATGATTAAGTTTTAAGTTACATTTTTGCTATTATCTTTAATTAAATTTTTTGTATTAATGTTGAATAACAATTTTTTTTTTGTATAAGTACCTAAATTAGAAAAACATGAGTACTTTTCATTTTCTAAAATAAGTTTGTACTTTTGTTTTGCAGGAGATGATTACTATCCTGTTATGTGGATTGTTATTGTTGGGAGTAGCAAAGGGCGAACCACAAGTGTTTTTCAATGGAACAGAAAAAGAGATTCATATGGACGAAACTGCATCTATTGCATTTACTGTGACAGGGTTGAGCAATAGTGCAAAAGTGAATCTTACAGCTATTAGTTCAGATTTAAATATAGTTCAAGTTAATGTACCAATTTTTGAATCTGATCTAATTGATCAAAATGGTTCTTACAAAAGTGCCGTTAATGCTACTGGAATTTTCCTTGGAAAAGCAGAAGTATTTATTTCAGTTTATATTAATGGGGTAAGAATTTTTATCTTATATTAATGGTTTTTTTTTTGACTTGCTGATTAACTGTCAATGAAAATAATTTAAATAATATAATTATCAATAGAAGTATAATTTTGAACTAATTTAACAATGCTCAATAAAAGATGTAAGTAGTTATTAAGTTTTATGAATATCTTTTATTACAATGTGTAATACTTTATAATTTTAATTTTATTTGTAGGAAGAGGTAAAATCAAAAGTCTTAAATGCTATTGTGATTAGAAGAACACGAGTAGTTGACACTATATTTACTGCTAGTGTAGCTATACTAGTATCTATTTTGTACATAAATTTTGGATGTGCTATGGATTGGGATGTATGCAGGAAGACAATAAAAAGACCTATTGGTCCTATAATAGGATGCTTGTGCCAATTCATACTCATGCCATTGGTAAATAAGTTTGCAACATTTTTCTTTAATTTACTGATTTATAATTAATTAAATTATAGGTCAAAATATTAAAAAATTTTAATTCTTCAGATAAGTTATGTACTAGCTATTGTATTATTTCCTGACTCTCCTGAAATGCAATTAGGAATTTTCTTTACGGGCATCAGTCCTAGTGGAGGAGCCTCTAATATTTGGACTATGCTTCTTGGTGGCAATCTCAATTTATCTGTGACTATGACTACTTTATGTACAATTGCAGCCTTTGGTAAATACTTTTGTATCCATTTCAAATATATCTATTACATTTGATTTTATCGGAGAAATTCTTAATAAACTATAAAGTTAAAAAATAATTTCAATTTATTAGTATATATAGTATAAATTTTATATATGTACATGTAATACAAAATTCATTTATTAAATTGTTATATTATTTTTTTAATTTTTATCACTCTAATGAAATTTATTTTGTGTATATTTTTAGGACTAATGCCTATGTGGATTTTTACATTGGGCAGACACATATTTGAACGTGGTAATTTAACTATGCCATATGATAAAGTAGCTACTTTTGCTATTGGGCTTGTAATACCTCTTGCCCTTGGATACATTATTCAGAAAAAACTACCACGACTCTCAAGGATAATGGTTCGCATGATGAAGCCTTTTTCTGTGATTCTTATCATCTTCATTATTATTTTTGCAATTGTCACAAATTTGTATCTATTTAAACTATTCTCATGGAAGGTAATTGTCAATTATATTTATTATATGAAACATTAATATAAAACTTGAAAGTAAATAAAATATTTTTCAGATACTTTTGGCTGGGATGGGATTACCATGGCTAGGTTTTGTATTTGGAATGGTGGTTGCATTTATATGTCGTCAACCAAACCAAGATATTCGTGCGATTGCCATTGAAACTGGTATTCAAAATACAGGTGTATCGATATTCTTACTTAGATTTAGTTTAAAACAACCTGCTGCAGATTTAACTACAGGTAATACAAATGTTGTGAATAATGAAAATGTAAAATAAATCTTTTAAATATTTAATATATTTTCTTTTATGTATAATTTTTAGTTGTTCCAGTATCATGTGCAATAATGACTCCATTACCTTTGATGGTTTTGTACATTATAAAACTTGTGCTAGATAGGAGGAAGAAAAAATTAGCAGGATCAAATGAAAAACTTCAAAATCCACCTCAAACTGTACCAACAGTATCAACTTCACTTTCTTCCTCAAGACTTAATCAAATGAGTCAATGAGGAAAACATAGATTATGATAGCTGTCAAAAGCAAAAAATCAGTAACTGTAGCGTTTTTAATTTTTATTTAAGTATTACAAAGTTTAGAAGGTTATCACGTATGAGGAAATAAAGCTGATTGTCGATTTCAGTCTTTAATTTAAGAATAACTTCTATTTTGTGAAAAATAATTACCTTCTAACCTTT
The DNA here is from genome assembly GCA_900490025.1 of Megastigmus dorsalis. Classification (NCBI taxonomy): domain Eukaryota; kingdom Metazoa; phylum Arthropoda; class Insecta; order Hymenoptera; family Megastigmidae; genus Megastigmus; species Megastigmus dorsalis. The sequence continues at coordinate 17,597 of UELU01100944.1, read as the reverse complement.
GCTTTACTATTAAAAAACGATTTAAAATTTATATTTTTGCTTTATAGTTAAATAATAGTTCAGGGTCTATTAATTTGGTTATATTTTCTTTCTGGAATGAAGGTAGCTCCAGCGCGATTGTGTTTAGAAGGGCCGACTTTATTTTTAGAATCTTTTATAGTTTCTCAATTACAAACATAAATTAATACATCGTTAATTAACTATTATGAATAACTTAATTTTTTTCCACTGTTTTTTATATTAAAAAATATTTGCTTTGAAAGCTCGTATTTATCTCAATTTTTTGATTACTAACTGGATCTGACCTTGGGCATACTGTTTAGTATTAACTACAATGTATTACAATATCAATCGAGACTACTTTTGAACCCTTCGTGCTGAATCCACCTTTAACAAAAATTAGAACATTTATAGATATTTAAAAATAATGACTCTGTGACCTCAATGATGATAATCGTATATTTATATATACACAGAGTACAAAACTTTATAACTTTAAAAATAGTACATTTCGATACTAGTGCGATAAAATGATTGCACCCGCTTCGCTTATGCGCAAACATTTACGCGAGGGTGAAATCTATTTTTCGGTCATGTATCGAACCGTATTTTTTGACACAACTTGTGAGAAGCTCAAGTTAACGCATGCGTTATTTTTCCAGCGTGCGATAAATGAGTGTCATAAAGATATTTTTTTGGCAAAAACAAAAAATACTTTAAGTTTTTTTTATATTTTTTTTAAGTGTATGTAGTATTCAATTTTAAATTTTTACATAATACTTTTCGGTTTGATTAGTCAATTTTCAAGTTATTGAAATTATTAAAGCAGAGTCACTGTCTTTATAACATAAAGAATGTGCTTCTGATCAAAAAACAGAAAAGACTACAAGTAGTCAGTACATAATTTCCTTAGACTAATGTTTACAAAAAACTTAGTAGTATTTTTCATGCGTTTATTACTGGAATTTTTGTTTCTGATAGTCATTTAATATTCATTGATATATGTTACTGTTATTGAAAATGCTTAATGAAGCTCAAAACAGTTAAGGTCTTCTATGAATTCACAAATTTTATGAAGATTTTACATAGTTTATTAGAAAGCTCTAAAGTAGTGATGATTGTTATAGAAAAAAGTAGTAAATAATTCTTGTAAATGAAAACATTTTTTATGCTGGGCAGGTATTCAATAAAATTATGCATTTGTAACAAAAAGTTTTAAAATTAATAATTTAAAAAAAAAATTAAATATATCTATATATAATTATATATTATATATACTTTGTACATTCTCATTTCCATTAAAATTGGATTTGATTAGTTATCATATTTTATTTATGAAAAATGTTATAGGTTTTTAAATTTTTTAAACAAGGTATTAATTAGCTCACAATTAAAACTTTTTCATTAAGAAATTTTTAATTTAAGGTTCAATTGTTGTACTTAATTTCTTTAAAGCCTTAATGCACACATTTACTAGAAAATGTATACACATTTGTTGGCAATTTGTTTATTTATAATTAATTTTTAATTGGCAACCAGAGATTTTTCAACATGGATTATAATTATCAATATTCAACGTAACTAAGGTAATAAAACTATACTTGATTGTTACTGACAGAGATTATTGGAAAACCTCAATAGACATTTCACCAGCATGAAATGGTTAAAATTTACAAATTTATCTTGTTATTTGATATTTGACATAAAAAATTCTATGACTTAATAATCTGATTATGTCCTTGTCAGATGTATGTTTTGTTTAAACTGTGCTAATAATATAAAGTACTTTACTCCCAACCCCCCTGTAATAGGGAAGAAGGTGGCTTATTATTCCCTAGGGACAGAATAGTATATTATGCACCAAGGATGCAAAATGTATCATTCGTGCTTGTGCGACTTTGGCATAATATACTATTTATTTGTTCCCAAGGGAGAGAAAGTGGTATTATTACGTAGAGTATATTGTTTTTGGTTGCCAAAGTGGCCATACAGGGGAATCGGGAGTAAAGTACTGTATGTCACATGGGAGCAAAGTACATTATTCCCTCAGGGAATTCCAGCCCTCACTTTGCTCGGCCTGTAAACTTTTCCCTTGAAGAATATTATTGCACTTTCCTCCCTTATCTCATAATGTACTATTAACTGTGATGAACAAAGGTAGAACAAAGCTAACTTGAAAAATTCAAATATTTCATTGTCAAGATATTAAATACAGTTAATCGAGTTGTATAGAGACAAATGTTTAACATAGTATAAACAAAATTTTAATATGGCTATTATTATAAGTAATCCAGCATTTAGTTCACTTTAGTTTCACTTCCTTTCATTTATTTACTTTTCTTGACAACAAAATTTTATTTTCAATAATTTATCTATATACTAATATTTTATTTATTTCAAATAATTATATGAATATACAGCAATTTATATATGTGAAAGTTAGCCCTGCTCTCCCTTATATTAACAATAAAATTTGATAAGGAAAATTTGCGATAGAATAAATTATTTCTGTAAACGATATTGGCTTATAAAAATTGTAAAATAAGAACAAATACGTGCAATAAATTTTTTTTATCTTTTTCAAAGTGAGTTTTATTTAAAAAGTTGTAAAATTTACCTGTATATATAAATTAGAAATCTGCATGATTTTTATAAAGAAATAGATACTTATTTACTTTTATTTTCACAATTTATGAAATCCAGTGACTTTTTAAAAGTAAAATATTAAAATATTTGAATATTGAAGCTTAATTCTCCAGTTTTCAAAAACAAAAATTTTGTGTAAATAAAATAAAAAAAAAGAAAAATAATTAAGTAATATTTAGATTAGAGATTTTGTAGAAGGTAAGTAGATATCTATATTTCTTTTGTCAGATATAGATTAATTGTTAATAGTTATTATTTATTTAATGTATAATTATCAAATATTTTTTTAATTTATTTAATTAATTTTAATTAAGTTTAGAATGGATCTTCAGATTGATATTTAAAATAATTATAAATTATATTTAATAATGTGAAAAACTATTATCTGTACATAAAAAAAAGTAATAATTAACTTTTGTTAAATGAAAATAAGAAAATACGTTTGATATATTTTTTAAAATTTTTATTAAGAAAGATATGCATTATTGGAAAATTAATTTACCTATTTTAATATGTAACCATAATTTATAATTTCAAAGGTATATTTGGCCAATATTGTGGTTTGGCTCTATCTACATGCCTTGCCATTGTGGTTTGAAGAGCTGTTTCCATCGCTAGAACTTTTGAACTTGCATCACCATACAATAATTTAGCATCTTCATTTCTCTTATGAATCCATGCAAGTCCACCTGTGATTGTACTCTCATCACTTTCTTCTCTTTGCTCAGCAGCTTCTTCACACTCTTTTTTATTTTTTAATTCTATTTTATGTCGAATACTTTGAGCTAAGAAATTCATCATATCTTCATTTAATTGGAATTCTAAATTATCATCTTCATCACTAAGTTCATTATTTTCTGCATTATGATGTTTTTCACTTCCACTTAATGTAGTGAAATTGTTGTAACTGTTTGGATTTTGTACTAAATTTCGTATAGTCTCTTTGAGCACATGATTTTCATGTTCTAAAGCAAAGCATCTTGTTTTCCACCATGTTACATTGTGCCTAAACCAAAAATAATAATAATAATCGTACTTAAATATTAAGTAAAATTACTTACATGTTAGAAAATAAATCTTCTTTCAATCAAAATACTCTTAATTAGATAATAAATAAATAAGTTTTTATATTTAAAATACCTATTTTGCCATTCATGAGCTGCTTTATAGTTTTCCCAAAAAGCACTTGCTTCCATCGTGTTTTCAACTATTTTCTCCTTTTTCATGTAATTGTTATGTTCTATTATGATCTGTTTACGTTTTCCAGGTCTAACCTCAAATTTAAGTTTATCTCGACGTTGTCTATTGCTAAGGCAGCGACGTCTTCGTTTTCGTTTCCTCCCTCGCTTCGTTCCAACAAATTCCATTTGATATTACTCTATAATGAGTATAAGTAAGTAGTATAGTTTATTACATTTACGGTTTCGATGATGAGGTAAAAATTTACTTCTTTCTAATCCATTTTATAGTATTTCAAAAGCTACATGATCCTGAGATTGAGATTCACAAAATAATAAAATAATTTTGAATTCTTATGCTGTATCAGAGATCATGAGATAAATTCTATTTTAATTTATTTATAATTCAGTACAGATTAAATTAGGAACAAATGAGTGTTCCGTAACAACGAATGTAGACTATAGGTATTTGCTGTTCGTAGTATATGTAGGTATTACTTATGAGTATATTTATATATAGGTTGTAAGTAGAAAACGTATTTAAAAACTATATAGGGTAGGTTAGGTTAGTTAGCTATGTTGTGATGTTTACGAAAAATGAATAAATTAGTTAACATAAAAGAGCCATGAAAGGCCTTATATTAAAGTTAAAAGTTATCAATAACAAAATAATTTATAATACGCAAATCATGATTCGATAAGAACAATAAATTATCAGTAAATGTATTTATATTCTTTTTGAATTTTCCACGTTTAGTCTACTTTTGAACTTTCGTATTTATTTGACATATATACTTTACCGCTTGACCTTATTCTTACATTTCTATATAAAGTTATAACTTAAATTCATCCGTATTAAACTCAAACCATTTTGTAAATTGTAATATGAACATGGAGAATTGTGACTTGGTTTTAGAAACGGTATTAAACTATTTTACAATATTGGTTTTAGAAACAGTATTAAACTATTTTACAATATTACTATTTTTAATAAATGCTTTAGTTATACAGGGTGAGAAAAAAGTATGAAAACTACTAAAAATTTCGCAGGATTAATATTAAAAAAAAAATAATCTAGGTCAGGTTTTTGGTAATTTTCAACAAGGAATTCAATGGTGACCTTGGCTTTGACCTTGAACCTCATCTTCACGGTCATTTCAAGGTCAACTTTATTTTTTTTAATGAGAACCCCTATTTTTGACATTGACATTGCCCTTAGAGTTTAATACATTTTTGAACGTAAAATTTCCCGCTCTTTCGATTGCAGATGTCAAAAATAGGGGTTCCCATTTAAAAAACTAAAGTTGACCTTGAAAAGACCTTGAAGATGAGGTTCAAGGTTAAACCTAAGATCACCATTGAATTCCTCTTTGACAATTACCAAAGACCTGACTTTGATTATTTTTTTTTATTACTAATCCTGCGAAATTGCTAGGAGTTTCCATACTTTTTCCACATCGTGTATAACTTGTCAATGGTACTCTATAGTTTCGTATAATTTAAATTTACTTACGGAAAAAACATTTTATTTTGAAAATAAAGATTATTCTGACCGCTACACCGTTTTAGTGAATAACCCAACCCAATAACCATTGAAACAAATAACAAATAACCATTGAAATAATATTCTTCTCAGGAATCATCAGGAATCCAATTGCAAATTTAAGTAATTAAAAGTTAGATTTTAGTCTTATATTCAATTACTTAATAACTTCTTTTCTGTTAAAATTTTTCATTTTTTGGTTCTGCATTTAGAATTGGAGAAAAGAAAATATCTTTCCGAAAGTGCAATTTGTACCTGTACTGAAATGAATCACAAGACTTTCGGAGATGACAAGAATCCACTGAACATCATCAGTGCAGGCACTGCGATGACTATTTTTTTTGAAAACTGATGCAAAACTAGCTATAGCTATCGTATCGTAATTTAAAATCGAGAGTCATCCACAATACGCAATATAATTAGTGAGAATTCATTCAACAATAATGGACAATTTAAAAAATCATTACTGTTCGAAGATCAGAAAGGCAAAATCACCGGCTTTAAAAAAGACTTTTTGAACGGGTATATTTTTGCCTTTCTGATCTTCCGTATAATCTTTTGCGTGTACTATTAATTTAAGAATTACTGCTGTGCTAATTGTGGTGAAGATATCGGAGGATGAAAAAACTATAATTGTAAATTGTCCAACGTGAATTTTTATTCTATTAATGACTGCAAAATAAAGTTTTTTTTGAAGTTTAATAAGATATCTATTTATTAAAAATAACTCAAAACACTTGAAGATAAAAAAAAAGATGTATTCTTTAGTTGTATAGGAATTTGCTTACTCTTGTAAAATAAAATAATAATATAACTATTATTTTAGCTGACGAAAATTATAAAGTGATAGTTTATATTCTTCATCCGTCTATGCGTAGTATGAAGTACGTATATATATATAAGCCAATATAAGATTTTACCAGCTATTCATCTCTGGCTGTGTCGCTACCTCGTACGGCCCGTGTTCCACCTGAGGATGCGGACCCCATTTTAACACAATTTTCCAAAGGTTATTAAATTTTTTATGAACATTTTCAGAAAACAATAAACAGGGGTCATTATATTGTTCGTTTAGAGAAAATACTAGAAGCATTTCTGATTAGATTTTCACAAAAATTAAATTTTTAGCATTCGTTAATATTTAAATTATTAGGGTGCTAAACTTAGCTGTCCTGCTCGCTGGGCAGCTCCGCACCTTCCCCTCTATAATATGCATATACATACCTACAATATTTAAAACTTTTAGGCCTTTAAGAGGGACGAATTTGAATAAAAGTTTAGGACGTCAATCTTTGAATTAACTGAAAGTCATACTTAGTTATTGTTCGTGACGATCGTTACCTGTTCTTATTCGTCTATATAGGCGCTAGGTAGATTTTTGCGGCAGATGGAGGTCCTCAGCTCCACCAAACTTTTTTTAATGTATTTTGACCTGCTGAATACGAATTTCGAGTATGGAATGTCCAAAAATGGTCAGACAATTTGTTATAAACATATTATAAACAACATTATAAACATTTCAAAAATTAATCTTTTTAATACGGAAAAACTTTTTTCGTATTCTTTGGTCAATTCTAATCAAAAAAGGTCCTTACTAGTTTTTTCGTACGACCAATAATTTCCGAGATAAAAATTGTCAATTACAAAAAACGCGATTTTTTTTAATTTCAGCTACTGTACACCAAAAGAGTATATAAGTACCAAAGCTTAAAATGTTGATTGAATCATATACTCATAAAACAAATTGGTTTTGTAAAGGTTTGGTACATTTTTATTTAGTTTTCGGACCTTTACTGCAACACCTTTCTAACACGCGTATAGGCGATGCATACATATATACACAGTACATACAATCATATAAGCTGGCGCTTTTTTGACACATTTTAACCACCTGAGTATGAATTTCGAGGGTGGAGTGTCGAAAACTAGTCAGTTATTTTATTATAAAGAATTTAATTAAAATATTTATCCAATATTTTGAGAAATTCAATTTTACCCATTTTCATCCTCTGTGCACACTTGATCTTCGTGGGTACTTTTAATATATATATATATATTTTGTAAATAATTTAAATATTTATCCAATATTTTCAGAAATTCAATTTTTCCCATTTTCATCCTCTGAGTACACTTGGGGCTCGGATAGCCAAATGAATGAGTAATAAGGAATAAGTAAGGAATAAGAAAATAGCATTGGTTACTATATCTATATACATAAAAACAAGAGGAATAAGGTGGAATAAGGTGGAAGTTAATAGTTACAATTTAAGTCAAAACTCAACAGATGCATGTGATGCATAGAAATTTTGTAAACGATTCATCATATTTACGTACCTTTAAAGCATCTCCAGCATAAACACAAACTACTTTACTGTAAAACTTAAAAATTGTGGGGACAAACAATAGTTTTGCTTATAATTAAATATAAAGATCTATGCATAACATACGTAAAAATCCTTCCATTTGATCCATATAATATTATCTATGAAATATATATATATATATATATTTTAAAGTGATAAGTATTTTCCTTGTAAGTAGAACTGATATTTATTTTACTGAGGATACCAGTAAATGTTTGAAGTATTATTAAAAATTCAAATTCATTTACGCTTATTTTTATATACTTTATTATGGTTCATTATTACATATCATTGTAACATTGACTTGAAGGGATCAGGCCAGAAATTATTATTATATACAATAGATAATGGCAATCAGAACTAAATTTTATCAAAGCTCTTTCTATTTTTTATTAATAAAATTATTTTAATTTACTAAACAGGGTCTTGGCAGCACAGTGATCTATGCAGCTCATGTATTCGATAACCTCTTCAGTACAGGTTTCTGTCGTTTGAGTTCTTGAATTGACACGGTCATTGCAAGTGTTTAATTTTTGTTGCAAAGATGCACATTTAGCTAGTTCGGAGCATTTTGCCTATGAACAATAAATTGCAACAATTATAAATTAACGGCTAAACAAAATTAGTTGAATAGTCTTTCATGCTTTTTAAATCACATGTGCAAAATTGAAGAAACTATCAAAAGTAGAATTATGGAAAAGAATGTATAAAGATAATTATTTTCAAATCGCTTAAAGAGGCATTTGTGTTTTTCTTTCTAAAAGTTACGTAATATATTTTGGAATACTTAGTAATGCAACGAAACTCACTCGTAATGTTACTTGCGGGTCTACCAATTCTTCCTCCTCTTCTTCCTCTTCGGCTCTCACAGTCGGCATAAAACGGTCAATTAAAGACCCAAGCAGCGACATTTTGTAAACGATTTATTTGTTCTCGTATTTATGGTGTCTAACTGCGAACCGATTCCGACGGCTCTATTGAATTTTCACCAAAAATTGAGTTCCACAGAAAATAGTTTTACCACGATTAGAAACTCTCGGTACAGCAGACGAGGTGAGAACAATCTGCGGCCATACCATATAGCGATAAAGAAAATACAAATGGAGGGCGCTTTAACGATAAATGCGCATGCGCGCCATTACTCATTTTTTTTATTTTTCTGTTTGTGTAGGCGTGTATGTGTGAGTATGTGCAATAGAATAGAATAGCAATTAAAAATTAAACTTAGGTATTTGTACATCCATAAAGACACATGTTTTTAATAACATGTATTGCACATTCATTAATATTCAAAAGAAAAATCTAACTATTGTACCTAATTCAAACATTTTTACATGCATTCCATTATATTTAACTTTAAGATGGCATAGTAGAAGTATAAGAAATTTCATAATTCGTTAAATGCACAAAGAAATGTGCACAAACATGTTTGAATGTGACACAAAAATTCCTTTTAATTCTAGTTATTCTCCGAGTCTCACTCAAAAAACAAAAATTAATCAGGAAAATTTCACAATCCCATGTAAACAATGCTTAACCATATTATTGAACTGAACAACACGGTAAACAGTTAAAAAAAATGATGTAGAGTTTAAGGAGAATTACACAAAATACGATCCTATTTTTTCCTCGACACTCGAGTACTTCAGTTTAGAAAAAATAAACACATGTGCGCGTGCGTACAGCTGGTGCAGGTCGACAGAACAAATTCGTTTATTATACAACATACGTTAGTGTGCGGGAAATGTACAGCAAAACGAGAAAAATCATATAATTGAATCGTGCGTTTACATGCAGATTGCAGTCAGCAGTGCCAAGCACGCCTATACGTGTGCAATGTGTGCATTATATACACTACTACATGCGAAGAAAACATGACTCCTACACGTACTACATAAGAAGAAAACGATATACACACATATATATATAACAAAGTCTAAAGCAGCGAGGATAGGAGTCTAGAGCCTCTCTGTGCTTTCTGCGAAAACTTCAAAAGCACACAATAGGGTAGAAAATTGGTAAGGTCGAGGAGTTCGGAAGAGAAAGAGATACTGTAGTTTGTCAGTTCTCAAGGTTAGAAAACGACAAAGGCCGGCCAAAAATCGATGGTTCAGCTGCGCGCCGATCCCGTATAGGTTATGCTACTCTCGCTCGAGTAGACACTGACGACGGCTGTACAACGCTTCCATACACAGGACGATTTCCGAGTAATTATAGTCCTATAGTATACACTGTAAGTAAAAGAAATTTTGCATCAATTGAAGATTTCTACGCGAAAGAAGAATATACAAAAAGAAAGAAATTTGAGTGAGGTATCGCAGCGAATTTGATCGAATAGGTACGACAGATTCCTCATGAGCTATAAAATATAAAAACCTTGTCATCAATACTGATGCTTTGTGATTGAATCGTAGAAAACGAACGGAAACAAACAAAAATCGTACAGCTCGGTACAACAGAATTCATTCGAGTTTTTAAATAAAAATCGAGGTTCTTTCCTCGCTAATAGCTCAATGAAACTCGCAGCTTTCAAGTGCCTTCCTGTGGCAACAACGGCGACCTCGAAGACGAATGCTGGAGTCAAGCAACCGAAACACTCGGTAGCGAGAGCAGCAACGACTGGCTCGTCGAGTTGAAAGAAAGCGCCTAGGATTATGAATGGATGATGCTTGCTGGCAATGAACGGCATGGAGAGACATGGACATGGACACGGACATTCGCACTCGCATCATCACCACCACCATCATCACCACCATTCTCATCATCATTCGCAGAGCAGTGGCAGTAGCAGCAGCTCCTCGCATCATCACCATTCGCACAGCAATAGTTCTCACAGTACCTCTCACAATGTCAATGCTGTGGCCCATCAACCACACCAGCAGCCACAACAGCATGCGGTGTCTAAACATAACCATGGGCAGTCACTGCCGCAAAAAGAATCAAGCAGTAATTCGACTGCTGGTGGGCCGGCACCCCAGAAACCTAGGAATTATAAGTTGCTGGTAGATCCATTTTTAAAGAAGGGAGCAGCTAAAGTGTATAGGTATGATGGCCTTGTATCTAATGGTGATCTCACATACTCTGTAGTTCAAGTGAGAGACCCTCGTTCCCAATTAACTCGAATATGGACAAGGTTAGACAAGCTTGATTTACCTGTACCAAGGTTTAAGATTGATGCTAACTATTGTGGTGAACCTCCTCCGTTAGAAGTAACGTTTTGCCATTTGAATGATAATATTGATAGGACTTTTCTTTCCGATATGGTTCAAAAGTTTGGTGCAACAGAAGAGCTTACAATATACTATCATCCTGTGACCAATAAACATCTTGGAATAGCACGAGTTGTTTTTGAAACTACAAAGGCTTCAAAAGCATGTGTAGAAAAATTAAATAATACCTCTGTAATGGGTAAAGTGCTCAGGGTTTTCCTAGATGCGTTTGGTGATGAGTGTCGAAAACTGTATGATGAATTAACTATAGAGAAAAAAGTCGAAAAGAAAGTTGAGAAAAAAGTAAAAGAAGAGCCCCCAATCCCGGTGGCAGTAGTTCCGCCAACTTCATCAATCAAGGTAAGCATGTTTCAAGTAATTTCGATAAACCTTAACAGTACTCTCACTGTAAGTTTTCCAATTTTATAGAATGAAGTTGAGCAGAATAAAAGGGGACAAACACCTTCTGTGGTTGAGAAAATTTCAACTTCTACCATAGATGAGAGGGAAGATTACAATAGGCATAATAAGAAATCTGGGCTCGATAAGAGCAGAGATTCGTATGTAGAGAATTCGAGGTTTTGTAGTAAAGTAAATACAAGCTATCGTGGTGACTATCCAACACCAGGTGGCACCAGTACCACTAGCGGGGATTTAGGTTACGGTACTGGACCCAGTGAACTGAATTATTCCAGCAACTATTCACAGAATTCAACGCCAGCCAGCAACTATGATTACTATTACAGCAATTATCATCATCATCATCATCAACAATCTCATCATCATCAAACTCCCAATCAAACTCCAAACTATATTGGAAATTTGACTCAAGGAGTACCTCCACCGCAGCAAAATCTGCTAAATCAACCAAACGCGGGTGTATGGTGGCCTAATGCGGGTGCGCCAGAGGCACGAGGCGCTGTTTATCCACCAAATACCGCATGGCCACCACCTACTACTCTGCCTGTAGATAATTCTTTAGTTGTGATACCTGGTGTCGCAGGTCCGCGAGGTACGCCGATCACCAGCAATGAAGTGCCGATTGCAAACTCAAAATTACCCACGTCGACATCGAAAAAGAAAGAGTCGACCTTCATGTCGACAGATTTGCCAGCTGAATCTGACACCTCTGCAATTCAAACACCAACCAAAGAATCACGACATGAATCGCCTGTAGAGACTCGCAAGACTCTCGACCTTGACACAAGGATAGCCATGTTATTGAAAGATAAAGCTGGTGGTATGGCACCACCATTCCTCCAATTCGGTAGTGACTCTGAGGACGAGAAAAAATCATGTGTCGATGAGGAAATACTCTCAAATCCGCCGAGTCCTTTCCTCACGCAAGCTCTTTACGAAGCTTGCTTTCAAAAGGTGGTGCAGCGCAATCGGGAGAGACGAAAAGTAAGAGAAAATAGTCTTAATCAATTTCCAAAATCGACAGGAGTGGATGAGGATCTGGGAAGTATCATAAGTTCAAGCGAGGATGAGGCGTTGCTAGGCAGTTACAGTCCCACAACAGCAGCTACTACAACTGAAAATATGGTTACGGATCCAGAACCACCAAAGGATCCACCACCACCGCCACCACCATTGGACGATGATCGCATGTCCCTTAGCCCACTGAGTTCCGGTGATGAAAAGATAGAGGAGGTTTGTGATTATACATGCGTTAACTATTCGGCCCAACAAATTCTATAAAAACTTATTTTTCTTAATTAGCAAAATATAATGCAAGATCTAATCATAAATTAAGTCTTTGATGGCTTTTAATGCAGTATCTATTTACAATTTTTTTATAAATAGCCATTAAGCTATAAATTAGTTGATAAAGCACATTTAAATGACCACCGAATTCCCCAAATAACAATCCAAATTGTATTCTAACTAAAAACTATCTTTGTTTCATCCATCAATCTTTAGATCACTCACGAGCCGGTGAATCAACACTTGTACAACTACTCAACGGTAGCCCACCTACACCATTACCCAGGAACTGCAGTAGCAGCTGCAGCCACGACGAATCACCATCAAGTCTATCAGGCTCACCATCATCATCAAGTCCAACATCATGTACAACAACAACAACAGCAGCATCAACAACAACAGCAGCAACAGCAACAACAGCAGCAGCAGCAACAACACTGGCCAAGGCCCGCGCAATACCCTTACCCGTACTGTGGAGGAGCAACTGCGGCTGCTGCAGCTGCTGCAGCGGCTTACATGCCTAATCAGTATCCGGCGACTGGGGCCACTGCGGCCTTGCATGGAACCGCTGCTACTGGTATGGGTTTGGGACCTGCAACTCAGAACAGTGGCTTTTATCCCAACTTTCAGTCGAGGCTACAGGCCATGGCAAATCACAATATCACCAAGGATAATCCACAGGTACATCGTTAATTTTTCATATTGTTGACAGAAATAAAACCTAATACGAAAGAACTACAAGGTAATCATTTTCTATATAGAATTCTAATCTTTTATCCTCCTTTATTTAGATATATTTTTTCTAAGGATGCATTGCTATATGTTCAATAGATTCTTTCTGGGTTAGCATACTGAGTTAATAGTTGTATTAATAAATATATCTTTGTACTACACAGGGGCCTACTATCAACGCTGTGTTAAACCGAGTAGTGAACGAGCTTAAGCAGATTCTAAAGAAAGACTTCAATAAGAAAATGGTAGAGAATACGGCCTTTAAGATATTCGACGTTTGGTGGGATGAACGGAAGAAAACGGAAAAGGGCCTTGCGGCACCAGTCGGCACCACGACTGCCTCCACCACCAACAACGTTGCCCCGGTGAGCAGTGAAATCGTAGTCGCTACTGTACCAACCGTTATTCCGGTGGTCGTCAAAGAAGAAACAAAGAATCAAGGTTTGGCCTCGCTACTCGAACAACCACTAGGTCTGAATTACGATGGCTTTGGTCTTGGTATCAGGGCCAGCATGCCCAAAATGCCGTCGTTCAGGGTGAGTAATGTTGAATGATTTTGATGATTTTATAAAAAATTCATACTACGTTTTTGTAAGAATCTCTTTTCTAAAGAACATGCAACTTGTTATTGAGTCGTGGAACTTAAATTAATAGTGGTTTTAATAGCGCAAGATAAAGGTTCCAAGTCCAGTAGCAGCACAAGATGAGGAGGAGGACAGTCAACAGTCAGCGGAGTGTCGCGTTGATGTCGAGAGTGGTGTTGCGCAGACCGAGACGATCGACACTGACAGTGACATGGAATCTGCACATGTTGTCCCAAAAAGTTCGACAAAGAGGATTACAAGTCTTCCCAGCAGTTCATCGTCTTCCTCGTCATCATCCTCTGAGTCTTCGGACGAACAGAGTAGCTCGAGTAGTAGTAGCAGTAGTAGCGATTCGTCTAGTTCAAGTGATAGTTCCGATGATGAGGTGAGCTTTGAAATCTACCTTACATTAAAGATTGAAAATGAAAATGAAGATATTAAGTTAACATTGTAAAATATTGCTCAATATTAATAATTGATATTAAATTTACTAAAATATAATACTCGACCTACTAAATTTTTCAGCTTGGCGACTCACTCTCTGACACGAGATTGGCTCTGGCACGCGATAGCCAGAATCCCGAGATACTCATAGAGCTGGCGATGCAAAGATCACTGAACTGTCGAACACCAGTGGACGGTAGGGGAACGCCGATACCGAAATTGAAAATATGCGATAACGGTATACAGGACGATTTCCCGCAAATCGACGATTATGATGAAGACCAAATGGAGTATTACGACGAACGAGAAGCGTACATGGCCGCCGAAACCAAAGAAGATATGAAAGAGAACGTTTTAGAAGACATAAAGCCAGAAGTAAAGAATGCGAACGAGCTTCTGGTTCAACGACTTCCATTACCATCGGAATGGGTAAGTTGAGGAAACAGTTTGTGAAGATATTAGTTTCATACATTTTAAATCATCGGTACTAATCAATTAAACTAATTTTAATAACAGAACTAGTAACATAATACTAAAAATTAATACTAAAACGTTAAAGTTTGTAACGTCAGTTAAAGTACATCCTACCTCGGCTGAAATCTACTTAATTTTAAAAAGGATACTGATGTGTTAATACATTCAATTCGATTTATTTTATATATACACGAAGAAAAAAAAAACGCTAGATATGCTCAAGACTGACGTAGATGTTACGCCAGTGATGACTGTAACATCAACGTATCAACTTCAGTAATATTAACATGAGGGACTGAAATATAACACTCATATCTTTTGATCTGTTGAAAATTTTGATTTGAAACTTAACCGAACTATCTTTAACCCTTACTACATAATATTGTGCAGTAAAATTTTCAAATAAAAAATCGGGATTTGGTTTTGTATGTTTTAGTTCTGATACAAAATATTTTTTAAAGTTTTAACACATTCCATAAGTTTATGCATATATTCAAGAATATTTTGCAAAAATTTCGAATGATTTTATGCACATGCTATCGAGAAATGACGTGTTGAAGTCAAAATGTTTTTTATAAATTCCTTGTAATCGGGCGAGGTTTCTACTGCAAATGTAACTGAGCACTTATGTAGAATCTGCGTAAGTTTTCAGTAATGCTAACATTAGAAGCCTCAGGTAATGGTTACGAAGTGAAGCCACGTAGATCTAGCGTTTTTTGTCTCCATGTAAATACATTTTTAATTTTGAAGAATTTCACTCTACCTGCATCTCCATAAATCGCCATTTTATCCAATAAATTAACTGTTTATTCTTTCAAATAGTCTGGTCGAGCGGTTATCACGCCAGTCACGGGTGTCACAGTCAAGCAAGAGGCGACAGTGTCGGCTGCACCGCACGATATAAGGAATATGGAGAGTTCGGCAGTGGAGGCTCTCATATCGCTCGCAGGCCAGGATAACAAGGCTATCTCTAGGGTTGCAAGTCCGGCTATCACCGCAACAGCACCTGTTATCGAATCGAACATCATTAGGAAACTGCAAACTATGTCGGATAGGTACATCAATGATGAACCTATTCTTAAAGAGTCAGAAAAGATCGAGATGTTCAGCGAGATACCCACCAGCGACTCCGAAGAAGAGGAGAGTTTGGTGGTCAAACGGTTAAGGTGCTTTATTGTTATATTTATTTAAAAAAAATAAATTTAATAGTATAGTAGATTTTTTAATTAGATCCTAAATTAATGGAAATCATTTTAAACTATGAATATCACTAGTATTCAGTATTTTGTTAAATATATCATTTTTCTTCGTAGATTCCAAGTCGATGAAGAGCAGGCACGTCCCAATCGACAAGCTTCTCGAGTTTATATGGAACACTCGTACTCTTTACCTCCTATACGCGAGCAAGAGCAGCAAGAGTTGCAACAACGAATAGCACAGCAAGCGCTACCGCAAGAACAGTTGCAGCAGGTGTGGTTAGAACAGCAGCAGCAACCACTGCAACCTCAACAACAAGTACCAATATCTTCATTACAGCAACCTCTTGTTCTCACACCATCGGAAGTCACGATTGCCGAAGTCGCGAGACAAACAAAACCTATCATCAAGACTGCGGAAAAATCTGACTTAAAGATTGCCGGCAAAGATAGAGTAGAGAAGAAAAAAAATAAGCATGCAAAGGTATTAATATGAAATAAGTATAAAGAGAAAATTCAAATAATATTGCAGAATCAGATAATGCGTAATTTTAGAATAATATATTCGGCAACTGACTAGTTGCTTAAAATTCTCTTAGTATATATATTATATTAAAATAATTAATATTTATTTTTCTCTCTTTTTTTGTGAAGATGAACAACAATGGAGTTCTACTGGAAAAGAACCACGAACGAGAAAAGGAAAATATACATGTGCCACCATCCTCTTACAATTACGAGAGGATGATGCCACCGTCAATGGTATCAGAGTTGCCTCCGTCTCATCACTATGCAACACCAACGATCTACAAAGAGCGCGATCTCATGTCCGAAATGGAGATACTCTACGAGTTCCTTACGCGGGGTATCGATCAAGAGGATATCGAGTATCTGCGACGGAGTTACGAAGTTCTGCTTGCCGATGACGCGCAAAGTTACTGGCTGAACGATACGCATTGGGTGGATCATCCTGCTACCGATGTACCCAGTCCAGCAAAGAGACGTAAGAGGGACGAAGTACGATTGCATGTGACTGGTTGCGCTAGAACTGAAGGATATTACAAAGTCGATATAAGGGAGAAGTTAAAACACAAGGTAAATATTGTTTTACTTTATATTAAATCTTTTTTTACTATTAAAATTTTCATGTTATCAATCTGACATTTCGACTTGTTTTTATAGCATCACTACTCGCAAGGTGTTCAACGTAGCGAGGATATACGAGATAGCACTGGCAGTGGTAGTCGTGTACTTAGTGGATTAGATGGTAGTGGTGGATCAGCGATCAATGGACCAAAAGTTAATTCGAAAGCTTTGACGGGCAAAATGCAAGCACTGTCACGAGAAGCCAGAAGTAATCAGAGACGTTTACTGACTGCCTTTGGTATAGACACCGACAGCGATTTACTCAAATTTAACCAACTCAAGGTATGCTCATACAAAATACTTAAATCTCCATTTTTATTTATTTTTTGATGAATAAAGACGTATTTGTATTGATCACTGTTTTTTTAAAATTGC
>UELU01100941.1:0-10648 GCA_900490025.1 Megastigmus dorsalis | reverse complement strand
ATAAATTTTCAGTTAAAGAAGATAACCGTTAAGAGATCGCGAAGGTCAGAGGCAGAATGTCTGTATCGGAAATCGTCAATCCATACACAGAATAAAAGAACAACCATGCCAAAATTTCCTGGAGCGCCTTGGCCATTGCAAACATATGAATATGATTATGCACTTCCACGTATAGGATTGGCGCTGCACTGTGCGTGTGAGATTCTAGTTCCGACCTCCCCTTAACCAGAAATTATAATGGTGAGTACGTGGTTCTATTTTTCGTGAATGTACAGGAAGAACATTAAAAATCATTTTGCATTCTTAGAGAACAATAACTCTAGAAAAGTTCAAAATGCTTTTTTCACTTTGCCATCAGCTACAATTTTCCTATTCGTTAGTTATCGAACGTAGTATAAGTGATGCCGCAGTAAAAATTAAGATAAATCTTTTGATTAATCTCGTTGAAAAACAATACTTTTCCAACTAAAAATAATTCTGTTCATGTAAATTCAATTTCTACATTTTCAGAAGAAAAAAAAAACAATAATATGAATGAATTTTAAACTATTTATTGGCCATGTTTGATCACGGGTCACCGACCACCGTATCAGCCAATCGCTTATGAGGACTTGTGGCTTAAGATGCTTTTGTTATTTTCCACCAATAGATCTTAGATCTATGTACGGTACGGTATTTTTAAAGTACCGGAAAACTCATATAGCTTGTGGTGGAGACTGTAGATTTTGTAAACTCATCAGATCGGGTCATTTTAAAACGGAAACAAGTGTTATTGAGTATTTAAGTGCATCAACTATTAAGAGTAAGGCCCCATGCACGCTAAAGGAATAAGGCAGAAGGAATAAGAAATAACATTGGTAGTATATCTATATCCTTATGCCTTATTCCTTTAGCGTGCATGGGGCCTAACATTAATAGTATATATTACGAGTGAAGTTTGCCGCATGAGCAAAGTGAGAGTGACATTTACACGAATTGAAATCGCCCGAGTGTGTATGTATTGCATAAGTACACCTTTTTTCATACAACGTGCGTAGAAGCTTAAAAATATATTGTGTTATTGTGTTCAACATAGTGGAATAACTCATTTTCTTTATTTGATATTGTATAGTTTTACGCAGTTTCTTTAAAAGAAACAAATCAAAGTATTAACGTTTTTATCACTTTCAAAAGTGTTTAAGTATCACACAAAAACAACACAAAAAATTTTGCTATTTCTCAAAATACGACATCATCTAATTCATTTCTGAATCGCTGAATTCTTATATGCGTGTCATTTCAAAATCGGTAGTAATTAAATAAAACACTTATATATGGCAGACTTTATAAGACGAAATGTTATCAGAACAATCTATTAGAATCGATTATAATGAGTTTGTTCACAAAAGTTAATGATAACGTAATATATGTAAATATAAATTGAATTTATCGACCACCGATGAACTCTAATATTTATCCTCATATAACTACTCTTGTAATAAATATCGATTACGCAATTTGTAGTTGATAGTAATTACATGTATAATATGATAAAAATATTATATGTTTCATTGTGCACCCATCAGTACGTGCATTTCAATAAGTTTATTTGTATATAATAGCATTGTATAAAAATGTACCCGATAGAGAACAGGTTTTCAATATCATATATGAAGTACAGTTACTTTATATATGGACTTTACCCATCAAATAAAAATAGATACATGCAAAATGTTTAGGATATTCCGATAAAACTAAAATCATGTTAAGCATTTTTCACAATGAATCTTTACTATTTTAAATTTATCAAAATGCGCAGGAGCCGGTAGTTATGCTCTGTTAACTTCTTTGGTTGCTCCAAATGTTTTTACCAAGTGAAAACAATAAGGTGACTACAGTACGATATTGTGCTGCGGTATTAACGTTCGTACATATGCTACATATCATTGTCACCATCATACGTTTAAAAAAAAGATGAGTTTTTTCTTAAACTCGCACGAAATAAGTATAAAAATTAAATTTGCGTATGCGATCCAAGCAAATAAATACACAATACCTTGAATTTGGAATATGGTCATTCACATATCGTCGGCGCTGTGGAAAAAGATTTTATCTTGAATTTCAACGTAGAAAAAAGGTTTTATCTCGCGAACACGTTCTTTTCCGTGGAAAATGAATTCTTGCTCGCCAGGATACCAAAGCTCTTGTAATGTTACAGAGTTGCCGAGAGTTGCAGTCAATTGGTGATTTATTTGTTGTTACTTATACGCGTACTTTTATTTTATTGATTCGTCTTAACAGATTAGTTATCTTTGTATTTTTCACCATAAAATCTATATTATTATTAATAAATAAATAAATAAAATTTCATATTTATGCTATTTATACTATAACTTACAATTGAAAGAAAAAAGGCAGGTTCGCGAAATAGAATCTTTCTATAGGAAATTTAATCAAACTAAAATTTGAGATAGTACTTTCCTTTACAGAGCCGAAGATATAAACTCATTTTTGTGATCTCGAGAACGAAATTCAAGTATACGTTCTGCCATGCTTGAAAGTAAATTTGCAAATGTGATACATATTCGACATTCATTAAAATTTTCCAGTATAAACGCGATACAGAGATTGGTTTCAAAGAACTTCTTAAAAAACACCAAGTGACTCACTATAAACAAACAATTAAAAAAGCTCCATTCTCTCCGTGGTGATGCAACTGAGCATTCGATACTTTATTTTAATACGTCGTTAACAGCGGTATATTAAAGCACGTTTTACTAAATCTTTAATAATAATAAAAACGAATCTAGCAATTAAATAGCCTATATAGAATCAAAATTTGATATGTATACGGTCTTACTATTTTTTTACCATGAAGATTGTGCAACTTATAGAATAACGCATATGTAACATTTCTTAAACTTTATCAAATTATTTACAATAGGCTTTAATTAATATTTTATATGAACGATAAAAAGTAATTATAATCAATTTCTCAAGATAATTAATAAAATACAAAAATTATACATTTTAAATGTATTCAAATACAAAAAGTAATTGCATTCTTGTAAAATATTAATTGATATTTTTAGTCATAAGACAATCCGTGTTTAGGAAAATTTTATTTCTACGTTTGTTGTTGCAGCATATCAGGATATATTGCAACAACAAATGTAGAAATAAAATTATTGATAGGTAAAAAATGATGTAACCATATAAACTTATAAGTTGTTACCATTAAAAAATAGTAATAAATATTCTCCGCAAAACAGCATGAGTGTGACCAACTGAAGAATAGTGTTACAGTTGCAAGTGTATCGTGATACCGTCGTCTGTTAATTGATGAACTTAACAGAAGTGCCACTTAACTGAGAAGTTCTAGCTGTTCACTAATTTATTGAGTCAGATTTTTAGTTTGATACAGAAAAGTTCAAAGAAAAAATCCATTATTATTATAATAATAAAAAGGAAGGCGTATAAAACTTATACCACTGTTTATAAAAATGTATCTTAATAAGTTTGATTAAAACCGACATTTGACTTTATGCTTTGTACTAAAATTACAATTTATATAATGTAAATTTTCATTTTCATCATGTCTCCATCAGTTAAAATAAATATTTTTTGAAAAACTGTAAACAATTGTGTCTGTTTGATATACGTCTTAATAGGATGATTTTGGGCAATCTGTTTAGTACTTATTTGATATATCTCAGGTTTTTATAGAGAACCTAAGACATTTTGCATTAATACAATATTTGTTTTATATTTCTTAAGAAAGGATATCTATTATCTCATGCAAAAGGTAAATAAGTTGACAAGTCTTTTAAGTGATATGATAATATTAAAACTTGAAAAAATATGACGTTACAGAAATTTCAAAATAATCGCATTTATTACATTTGCATTATAATATCTCATTACAGATTTTAAAGACATTTAGAATTTTTTTAAATTTACAAGTAAATAATATTACAATTTACAAGAATACGCTTCCAGACCAATATCAGTATATTATTCTTTATTCTTTGAAAGTTCAAGACTACCGGTGCTTTAGTATACACCGATTGATCGTTTTTTGCTGCAACTACATTCGTATACACAAGCATTATAATATCTTTTTAGCATATGATAATTACAGTACTTTTGAAATACGCTTTCTTAAAATAAAACAGCTGTGCGAAAGATACACAAAAAGTTGTGTTCAGTCAGACAGGTGAAACGCAGACAATAAAGTTTATCAACGACTTTAGTGAGACATTCGAGACACGAGATTTGATACTAAAACACCGCGAACGATACGTAGCAAAATGTAATTCTGCATTTATTCAAAGGCTAAGCAAAAGTTTTATTACAATCTATGCAGTTAAATAAATAAACAGTTACTATATTGTACTGGTCCTCTGTTATGAAAATAAAAGCCTATTAATTTCAAATTGCAATGAATGTGAAATTTCTTATTATATAATTTAATTTGAAAGTACAGAATATGAGTTGTGTAATTCATATTTTCGTACAAGCTTACGAGATAACATATATTCATTTTCTAATTGACTCATTTTCGAATTGAAAAAAAAATTTCTTTTATCAGGAAAGAAGCAATAAATTTAAAAAGAAGGTTCTCCTGTCATAAAAAAAATACGGAAACTGCATTTTTCATGAGAAACTCTTTTTATAGCAAGAAGGGATGTTTATTGTACTTTGTAACCTTTTGAGTATAGCTAATTATAATTTTCTTATCACTCAAGATCAGCATTCTGTATCGTAAAGAAGTATTTTTACAAAAATTCTCTTCATAATTTTTTTTATCACAACCGTGAAATTACAATTTCTGTTCTAACAATAGTCCAACAAGTACTTGAAGTACTTGAAGTGCACACAGTAGGGTATTCTATTCCTTCAGTTCCTTAAACATAACCTCGTTGATTTCCGTTGCATTTTACGGCACACTGTATACAAGACGGAACCGCACGCGTGAGCCGACACTTTTTCTCAAAACAAATAGGGAATCCAAAGTGGTGTCTTTAGTCTTTTACTGGCCATGAGCTATTAAAAAAAAACAACTTGCTTGTAAAAAAAAAAACAAAGCTAATTCTGAAAGAGATCGGATGTGCTTGGCTAATAATAGATGTATCCTTTAGTTAAATGCAGGAATTAAAAACTGCAATAAGCGAATGCATTGGATTTGTTTCACAAGTCAAATAAAAACTAATCAACATTTTTCTGTAATATTATAACATTTTTGAACAATTTTTACATATTTTTTTTTCGAATATACTTCTTAACACTCTGAAGCAAGCTTATTTACTTTGGTGAAATTAAGGTGAAGTAATAAATCTTGCACATTTTCTAGATTCGTTGCGAAATTTCAATGATTTAAGTCATTTAATCGAAAGGACCCATTATACGTAATAAATAGCGATTCATTGAAGAATTATTTTTTTAAACTCGAGTATTATTTTCAAACTTACTCTATAACTAATTTATATTTATAACCATATAATAGAATTCGTTACAATAACTATAATAATTTATTATAAAACGTAAATTAAGAATAATATAAATCTTTTTAATTAATAGTTCCTAAAGGATATCCTCTAATCACTCTTTTTACAATAATGAACATATTACTTACTTAAAGAGTTCTAAAAATATTGGAATACAATTTGAATAATCTATTGTTGCAGTACTAAATCAATCGGACTTATCCCATTCAAACAATCGTCGCCAGAAGTCTTTCATATACATAGCTATCAGAATTTACATAAGTCTCCCTTGTCTCAAGATGTCTATAAAGTTGAACAATACCGTTTTGCTTAATACTACCGTGAAATTCACGACGAGTCCATAAATCTGAATAACAAACTTCACAAACAATTCGCGCAACCGATAACTAAAAAAACATCATCCTAATTTTGACCGCACGTTACGAGATACATATGCAATTACCGATATAAGTTTTGTAAAGCAAATGAGTATAGCATGTCCGAAAGTCGTTCGTATGCGCAAAGTTTCGGCTTTGACACCGATCCCAAATACAGAGCAGCACAATCGCGACTGTAACAGCCTTAGGTCGAGATCGGGAAATCAGACGATCGGAAGAACGGGAACGAAAAAGGACTTACGTTCGTGAGGATCCGGCGGATACGAGGAGGCAGCATATCAGTAAGTCGAGTACTCCGCTAGCTGGACTCATTCTCCGTGCGAGTGTCGCGCGGGTGAGCGGAGGTGGAAAAAAAAAAAGAATTTTCGGCCGCGCGAACGGCTACACTGGTTCGTCGTGGCGAGCCGCGGAATAGGCTGCGTTGATAGTCCTGCGGAAATCGCGAGTCTCACACGGCGGTGACACGGCGCGCGGCAGAGCTCGGAAAAACGAACCGAGTGTGACTGATGGTCGAGGCGCGAGCGGCAGTCTTTGGCCGTATAATTTTCTCGAATGAGCGACCGCAGACGCAGCCACCGTTACACCGTCGTCGTCGACGCTGTGCCGCCGCTGCCTCCCACCCACGCTGCCGATCGCTGATACACACACATATATATATGTATATTTCGTGCGTTTAATCGCGGCACAGGCGCTGCTGGGCTGCACAGCAGGTGTACCTAACTATCTCACCTCTGTTATAGGAGGTAACTGCGGCGGCGGGCGCGCACACTTCTGTAAGTAGTTCGAGACCGATTTTTATCCCGGAGCGAACGAACGCGCCCGCGATCCGCAAACACTCGACCGATATATTATTCCTCTATGTATACAGCAGACACCCGCCACCTTGTGTACAGTTTTTTTTTTTTCTTTACTTTAATCCAACAACCGCCTCGACGTTATTATATATATGTGTGTCTTCGCGAGCGCTCGAAATTTTATGCAAATATATACGTGTGTGTGTGTGTTTGAGAGCCGCGACGGGAATCGTGGATTTTAATTAAGACGTCTTACGTCGCCCGATGAATACATCTATGTCAATATTGGCGCTTCGCGCGTATGCCGCGCGCACTGTTTGCGATTCTTTCTCCTCTTGCGATTTTTTATTTTCGCCTTACGTATAAATATTAGCTGCTTATCGCTGAAATTCGAGTGTAAGTAATTGAGCGTTTGGATCAGTGACGATATGCGCCGAGTCGCGGAAATACGCGCCGATGGTAAAACCGAGCCGAGCTTCGTGAATTAGCGGGAAATATATGCAGCTCCTCTTATTATTTACTTTTGCAAAAGAGATGGGACAGACGATCGCTTCTTATATACCGAATATGCAAGGCGCGATTATATAGTATTATATATGGCCAATTTAAACTAATGAAATTTCTGAGATCTATTCAGAAATTGTCAAGTACTTTTTTTTCTTAATTTTGCATATTCAAATAAAGTTTCCAATTTATAATGGCCAATTTAAGCTAAAGAAAGTTGTGAAATCAATTTAGAAATTGTCAACTACTCTTTTTCTTAATTTTACATAGTTATTATTAATTGTTAATAAGTACCAAAATAATAAAATGACTTCAACTTTGCAATGGTGTCTTATTAAGAATAGAGATGCCGATTGTTAACACCTTTGGTAGCTTTGATAGCTTATCTGGCATCTCTATTCTTAAAAATCGGATTGATTCATTATTAACTTTAAAATATCCTTTCATGTTCTATGGTATATAAAAATACTCAATTGACCCCTTCGACATTTAGTTTGAACTTCTATCTCCCAATGTTGTAGCAGGGCAAACTGCCAGAGTTCTAATATTATAAGCTGCAAACAATTGCGAATATAATGTGCCTCGTCCAGAACGACACTTTTATAAAATATCACAATTTTATAAAATATCTTTAATGTTAATAAATAACTATATGAACATACTTGGTGGCCCGTCTGCAGGTAATATATCGGTGGACTAGCGTCACTCAGATGCACATTCTCTTTCTCT
Source organism: Megastigmus dorsalis (assembly GCA_900490025.1). NCBI lineage: Eukaryota > Metazoa > Arthropoda > Insecta > Hymenoptera > Megastigmidae > Megastigmus > Megastigmus dorsalis. The sequence continues at coordinate 2,758 of UELU01100941.1, read as the reverse complement.
TTACTTTTCATATCTAATAGTACAAAATTTTTTAATTAATTGTAAAAGTAAATTTGTATATATTTATGGGGTATATTATTTTTTAATTTACAGAAAAATCTCGAGCGATCTACATGATACCGTTGGTTCCGATTGGAAAAGGCGACATCTTAGTCTGCTTGTGGATGAGACAGCACACATAGGCCCATTTTCTTTTCAACTTTAAAACAAAGTTATTTTTTTGAATTATGTGCAAATTCTTTGAAAATGTTACGTTCCAATTTGTATATATACCCTATCCGATTACAATATTTTCAAAGAGTTTCCATGTAAATCGCAAAAATAAACTTCTTTAAAGTGAACTAATAAGCAAAAATAAATTTTATTAATATTTTATTAATGATACATTTCAAATCAATTAGAAACGGGCATAATACATATCATAAAGAGTAGAAGGGGAGCTATAATTCTGTATAGATTCTGTAATTCAAATTATATATCCATCAAAATTACTAATTAACATTATTTTTTTCACTTCAATATTATGGGTAAAGCATTTGGTAGTAAGTTTGGTATTAAGAAACTGATAAGAAATTGTTTATCTAATTTGCATTACTGGGACAAATAGAAACTTTGACAGCAATTTCTATTTATTTTATAACTTTCTTAATGTCAAATTTAGATAATATCAAAAATGTAATAAAGAATAGATTATTTAGTTAGAAATATAAATTCGACGTTTAATTATATATATTAGTTCAACATTTTAAGTTTTGATCTTTAAATATAATAATAGCTTTGTAATGTGTATTTCAGATTTATAAGTTCAAATACAAATATAATAAACCCGATTCTAAGGTTTCGGTTAAAGCCCTGACGCAGGGGTAGGGGACGCGAAGCTGCGGAGAGGGGGAACCGCTCAGGTCATTAATATTTCAGGTATGTACCGAACAAGCATAAGTAGAGATCCTTGTAGTCCTCTCTTTGTACGTATATTTGTTTATCTATATATAGCGTCCCTTCAAACCTTAATTTGTAGCACAAAATTAATAAATTTAATATTGTAATCTAAGGACGTCCCTATTTATGTATTAACATTTGTATGCGTATATGTGTTATGTGTAAAGTCGGCTCAAAGAAGCAGAGAATTTTAATGTAAACCGATATAAAACTTGTATCGGGTCATCTTTTTTAGTTTCTGCCAACACCTGTAATTTAGACAAAGCATTATTCACCTTACTAATTGCTATAAGGAAAGCGTCTATACAAAAGCCAGGCTTACCGTGTCAAATGTTTAATGCATAGTAGTAGAAACAGACTAATATACTTATAGCAAGTAAACATTACGTGGTTCCAGTTTCTTGAAATCCCATCTACAATTCACAGATTTTTGTCCTCGAAAATATTGTTCGTATAATTCACACCAATTTTTACCTCCGAAATTTTCGATAACAAAAATCTCTGTGAATTGAGGCTGGGATTTCGAGAAATTCGAATATATGTATATATATTTCGTTAAATGCGAAATTCGGGAAGGTAGATAAGGAAAATATGCCAACGACAAATGCATTTTGGCCTGAAAACTGTAAGCGGACACTAAGGACGTTACACTATCGCATAGCGCTTGCCAAAAAGTAAAATTAAAAAAACTAACCCTGTAAACCCTAGGGAAATTAAGAATGAAAAATTGAAAATTAACACGGATTGCATATATCTACAGACATCGGTGTCTGGCTGTACTTGGGACTATTCTACTAATGTTCTATGTTTAGATACGTACCTACTATACCCATGTGAATTTTCAATATTTATTTAACAAGAAATATCGCTGTTTCCTCAGGATTTATGGTATGTCTCATGTGCAAGTGGTATACACGTTTATAAACAACGACTATTTTAAGTATCGGAAATACTACAATTGTCTTCCATGCATTTCCATTTCAACGAATTATCAAATTATAAAATTCCATAGCTCATTAAGAAAAATTGAAATATATATATACGTATGCTGAGTCTCTATACGTACATGAAAGGAATTAGGTCCCTGGCAGGAACTTAAGTAGTAAACTTTATAATATAGGTTACAAATCAAACATTTTTCTTGAAGAATCAACAGCTATGAAGGTCATAGGAAAACTAAAATATATCTATTAAAAATTGAAAATTAATATGGTTATATAACTTTATACATATACAAAGTCTGACTATACTCTGAACTATTCTACTTTAGAATTTACACTTTACAATTTTTGGAAAGTTATATAGGTATATTAGTTTGTTTCTTAATTCACTGTCCACAAATAATGTTTTTTAATGAACTTCTATATAACGTTCACTCGAAAAGCAATAAATATACACTAATATTCAATTTTTTTTTTTATTTAAAGTTAACTTTACTAATTTAAATTAAGTTAGCAAGGAGAGTAGATATACTATAGGCTAGGATTAAAACTTTGGACTGTTGTATCTTTAAAAAAAGCACCGTTCGCCCTATTCAGCTTTTTTCCTCACGATTCGTATTGTTATTTTACATCATGTGCTAGTTTTTCAAAAAAATTCTAAGAAAACTTGGTTTGCAATTGAACGAAACATCTCTGCCATAGGTTCTCAGTATAGGCTTTCAATGTTAAAGTATGCGATTTCGAGGCTCAATATCTCCAAATTTCATACCGCTTGCGGGTTCCAGATTTTAACCACATATAAAGTATACTTAAAGTAACAAATAGAAAAAATTTTAGACATATTCGAAGAAATAAGGGTTTGGAGAGAACTACCTTAA